>OLKM01005772.1:0-15966 GCA_900291075.1 Melanogrammus aeglefinus | reverse complement strand
TATGTCTGTGAAGTAATTCTCAGTGAAAACATTTATTGTCGCTAAAATAATGAAGGTCAAATCAATTGGGCATGCCTGTTTTTTCCATTTCCTTCTGTTTTTAATTGGCATACATCAAAGTACCAAAACAAGCTGTTTTCGTATTCTTTTTGAAAGAATATTGTATGGACATTATGAAAAATAGATTTGATATAATAGAAGTGTTTTTTAGTGACAAAAACCACACTTTTGATGGAGCACGCTTCTATCCCATCAATGAAACTGGCCCTTCCTGTTCCTTGATCGAGAACATCAGCCGTGCAAAATGTCCAACGTTCCCGCCTCCATGGTCTCTCTTACCCTGAAAAAATTAACACATTGTGTCATTTATAAATTAAAATGTCGTTCAGGGTTCCAATGTGTCCACAAAAGTGTCCACGATAGACCACGGAGGTGGAGAGTTACAGTATAATAGGGACATATTAAAGGCAGGGTTTGAAATAAAAATAAAAACAGAAAAAAATCCAGACCTTGGGAAATATCGACTTCCGATATGCATTAAAGCAACAAAGCTAAAATGGTCACAAAAGGAAGTATGGACACAAATGGCCAGGCAATAGATCCAGAGAGGGTTAAATCTTTAAATAATAAAACTTAACAGAAAAGTCCATGTGCCTGTATTCGCCTCCCTTTTGACCCAATCCAGAAAGAGAAATTCCACGACCATTTCTTCTTCCATTACTGCCAGAAAGAGGACTGGGGACCCACAGTTAATGACCAAACACTCTAAATGACTGATGGCATTGAAATGTAGAACTATTTAAAACTTATAAAAATATATGCACTTATTCTCACGCACCATAATACCTTTTCAGCTCTTTGCGTTATATCACTTGGTACATTCTTTAATGCACTGGCATACATGATTGCAATATTGTGTGAGGAAGGCAGGAATGAGCCCATGCGTATCAGGTGCTATTATTTACCTTGTGGAAATCCCATACCTGTCCCACTGATTGCTGAAGGAAGGCTAGTGCTTGATGGGGACCATTGTTGTTTGCTGCACCCAAGGTACATGATCTATAGAAAAAAATTTAAGAGGTTCTTTTATTATTATACCTTATTATACCTTTCTAGAAAAGCCATCCAGAGCACCAAAGATGACAATGTTGTACCTGGTCAGAGAAAAGACACCATAATATTACAGCCTGCAATATATGTAAGTGAAATCCATTCATTTTATTGCATCCAATGCAAAACAGAATTGATGCTCATGACGTTTCATATGACAGCTGGTCAAGACAATACTCTAACTCTCAGATAACAAGCTAGATTATACAGGACGGTATAGCTTGTGATTGGTTGTCCGTGGACCAGAGCTTGGGACCAGGAACTGAGTATGTTGCCGACGCAAACACCCACCCTAGCTGGTTCACGCGACAAAGGATGCCAACAGGTCCACATGGTGCATCGAGGGCCCGCACCCTCTCCCCACTGCACTCTGAATCCTCTGCCTAGCAGGCTTCTCTTAACCAGGTTCCCTAAACCAGTTTCCCTTAACCTGGGTTCCATTCTTCTGAAGATAGAGCGAAGTGCGACACTCCCATCAAGTTAGCAACCACGACATGGAAGCCTTGGTAGATGAGATGTAACAGAGACTTCGGAAAATATCAAAATCTGATGCACCAGTTGCTCCATGACGAACCTCCCACAAGATACTATGAGACGTGATTTATCTCTTCAACAAACAAGCTTGTGCAGCTCTGTGAGTGCATCCACAACGGCCTTTTGGGATGAGACACTTTCAGAGCAGCCAGCACTAAAAAGAACCAGCCTCCTGAGAAACACACAAATTCACAGAATAAATCCAGGTCAAGTGGCTGCTGTTGACTGGAAGCCGGTGTATGGATGGCCTCTCCTAACAGTTTGTTTGTACAAGCAGTTCCTAGAGGAAAGGGGAAATAGAGAAAAATGTATGAGAGGTCAAAAATACACTGCACATCAACAAACTGTCCAGAAGATTGGCGCGATTACACTTTGCTTTATTCTTAATATCTTCATCCATTAGTGATAGAGACTCAAATATTGGCACGTGATTCAATACAGATTGTGCTGTAAAGAAAATGTAACTAGATGATATCATATAAAACCTCCCTGCAAGCTCTATTCTAGGTCCCATCTCTTTCTTAATCTCATTTTTACCTTAGGCGACATTACTGTGGGCAAAACAAAGATCTCTTTCCACTGCTTTCAGAGAGGTCCGAGCTGTATATCTTAAGGCTGGCGGAGCTGCACTCCATCTTCTGCATGGACGTCTAGCTGACATCAACTCATGGGTGCGAACTTCCTCAACCTTAATGAGGAGCAGACTGAGCTTAGTTGTCTGGCAAAACCTCTCCGGGCCTTCTCCACCAACTTGCCTCTAACATCAGGCCTCTGTCAAAATCTGGGCGTAAATTTCTGACGAAATTCAGGTTTTGACAGCAGGTCACGCTAGCAGTAGTTAGGAAGACATTATCCACCAGGAAAACCCAGCCAAGCCAAAGCGCTACCTACCCCAGAGTCAATTCTGAGGAGAGTATCCATGCCTTCATCACTTCACAACTGGCTACTGTATTCCCCGAGACTGCACATCTATCCCAGGCTACGCCGGCCTGCAGATGCGTTTAAAACTCAGGCCGCGCCGACTTCCTCGCCTGCACTAGAAAAAACGCATCATATCACCCCAGTTCTTCACCCCATTGGCTCCCATCCGCTAACGCTCAATTTGGAAACTCCTCTTGACTGTGTACAAATGCTCTCCATTGCGTCTGCCCCACCTAACCCTGTCCGGTCTTCTCCACCACCATTCCCCTTCTAGAGGCACGACGGTCAGCAGAAGAACCCATGTCCGGCTGTAAACTAGGGGGAAGAGCCTTTTACAGAGGCAGCATCCTACGACTCTGGAATGCTCCCTCCAAGTCCCTTTTCGGCTCAGTCTCTGAATGTTTTTTAAGTCCCTTTTAAAACCCCCCCCTCTATTCACTTGCCTTTGCTAGATCTCCCTTGATGCAAACTAGTGTATAGTTTTTTAAACTTTTTCTTTTATGCCCTCCTTATATTTGTTGTTGTTTATGTTTGTTTTTGTTGCCTCCTGCAATATTGCACTTTACGTTAAACCACTTGGTGCGGCCAAAAGCCGTCTGTAGCATATAAATAAAATGACATTTGACATATATGGATGCAGAAAAATGAGTTTTTCTGCATATAATCCTCAAATCCGAGTTTCAGCAAATTTACCATATTTAAGGCTTTGTAGAAAACCAATAGACATGCCAGGTAACAAACTCTTGAATGGTTCAGTCATATACGAACAACTTGTCTTCTGATCCCTGCAAAGTTTGGGTGAGCTAACACTGGGTTTCGAAAGATATTAATGCCCCAACATTGTTCCCTGATAAAGTGTTTTTGATGTTATAAAATTAAACTTTAACCTGCCTGCTGTATTATATAACTGATCCTTGAACAAATTAGCCTAACATTTCTCCGCATCCTTTACTGATTTCAACCCATTGACTTAGCGCGAGCAGCGCCGGTAAAAAAAGTTACGAACACACTCCTATAAACCCTCCACACTAAAGCCTCCCGTTACTTTGGTAATTCAGTGACTTAACGCGACTCCTCAGACTGGGTTCAACCAAAATGTGTGTGGCCTGAGGTCATCCTTACTCAAATACCATCTTAAGACCCAACGTATCAAGTTGTAACTTATATGGGCCATTGATTAATTTAGTTAAGTTAGAAGCACAGCAGTGGCGTTTTCTACATGTAAAACTGAGTGGGCTAAACATTTTTATTCTTTTTAAATGACGTACCAGTGTTGTGACGTCAACCGTTGTTACATTCGTGGCATCTTATGTAGACATTGACTCTGCCTTGCCCTGGCTAGCCTGCACACAGGACTGTATGTAAAATCTCGGTCAACACACGCAAGTGGCGGCTGGTGATCAAAAATGTGGCGGGGCACAGTAATGAGACAGTTTGGGTCCAGGACGGTCCCTCCCCCCCCCCCCCCCCTTTAATTATTATTTGTTACTGAATAGAATTTATTCTGTTATTATGGTGGATTTTATGGGGATGGCCATAGCATCATGAACCTGCAGGGCCTGGACAAGCTTACACCTGCATATACAGAGCCTACTTTATGGCCATGCCACCAGTACTCACTTGTATTTTAACCCATTGTTGTTATTCTGATATTGAGACAATCCATGAACACATTCTATAGCTTCCATTTTTCTGTTCTCAAATGTCTACCTCAAATGCAGTTAGAAATATGGGACAGTTGTTTGCTTTTTGTTTACATCAGCAGAGAAAGACTATATATATGTAACTACTTGCTCCTTTTAGTATATCACTGCTTGGGGTGTCATATTCCTACGGAGGCCCCCTTCTGGTGAAATCTGGGGGAAAAAATATCTGTTTGCCCGATTTTAGTGATCTGTTTGCATGGACTTAATAATCTGTGGCACAGTTCTTAATAATGGGACTTAATATCTGTTGACCATAGGCATCTGTTGCATGGCACTAAAATGTTGGCTACAGTTTATAATTCGTGGGAACAAGATAATTAATTTTGTGGCCACAGTTTTAATAATTCGTGGGAAACAGGTATTAATTTGTGGCCACAGGTTAATAATTCGTGGGAACAAGATTAATTATTTTGTGGCCACAGTTTAATAATTCGTGGGAAACAAGATAATTATTTTGTGGCCACAGATTAATAATTCGAGGTTGTTGTGTCTATTGTTGCCAGTAGGGGTTAGACGCATGTCGGCTATGGACAAGATAGAGAGATATCTTCAATTTTTAACCTCGGAATGAATTACAATGACTTCTAAAGTCACTTGCTGTTAGGCATGGAGTTATTCTAAGTAAGAGGCACTTAATTAGGCTGCTAAAAATGCACGGGTACAAACGAAGACAATATGATGACCTCGGTGACGTGATAGACTTTATCATGCAACACAGCTGAGGGAAATGGAAACCTGGCATGGATACAGATGGATGTACAGGCAAATGCATGAGACATGGCATACGTGCAAAAAAGGAAGATGTGCGTTTGATTCTTGCAGCTCTTGATCCTGACTTTTCAGCCATGCGCCGTTCCAGGCGATTAAACCGCAGGATGTATTTTTCTGAAGGACCTAATTATATCTGGCCATACGATTCATACGATAAATTAAAACCATACGGAATCTGCATCAATGTTTGCATAGACGGCTTTTTCCGGTAAAATAATTTGGCTTAAAGCGGATACACCAGCAGTATCCACATGTCATTGGAGGCTATTTATGGAGGGCCTTAGAGCAGTTCGGTGGCTGTCCCCGGATCGTCCGGACTGATTTCGGAACGGAGAATGTAGTTGTCCGCGACACTCCAGACCTACCTCCGCCTCAGTGATGTTGACAATAGATCAGGTGAAAAAAAGCTACATCGCAGGAGACAAGTACTTCAACCCAAAGGGATTGAGAGCTGGTGGGGGATAACTACGCAAAGAAGGAATGCAAGAACTAGATAAAAGGCTTCTTGGCGAAATGAAAGACGAGGGCCTATTTCTTTGGTGACTTCTGGACAAATCCCTTATGCAGCTAAGCTTTCGGAACATTATTTCAGTGAGGATAAGAAAGCCTGGGGTTTATTCGGCCAGCTGTTCTATTCCTTGCATATATGATCATGTAGCCTTTTGTAATGTTAAATACAGCATTAACAGTTAATAGGCTATGACTTTATGTTTGCAGACGTGCAGTCAAAACCACTCAATATTGAATCGCCTATAAGCGTTTCAGCACCACTGGAAAAGCAGTAGCAAGAGCAGTAGCCTAGTTGTAGATCCCAGTGGGAAATTCAATAGTAGACTATAAAGTAGCCTAGTGTTTGAGTCCCAATCTTGAAAATAACTGAAAATATAGATTTTTCTGTAGAATAAAGCAATGCTAATTAATTTCTCAGCAACATTTTTATTTTGTGTCATCCTTAGCCTCTAATGGCTCTAGAACCATTTTATGAACCATACTTTACTTCTCATTTCAGGGAAGAGCTGGATGAGATCAAGGCAGTCTAGTCTGGAACAGTCATCGCATTCGGCCAACACAAAGAATCCCAATGTACCCAGTGGGGATTCCTGACATGATGTTTACTGTGCACAGCCCCGCTCTGGGTGTTCTGAGGGCTATTAATCGTTCCACCACAAATGACCTTGATGACTGCAAACAGGCGTGCAAGTTCCTCTCATCTTGTCCCATGTGATGAAGATATATTTGACCTTTGTAGTATCCTCATGTCAGAGTCTGGCCTTTCTTTTCCCACAAACAAATCCCAAGCCCAGGAGTTTTACTTGACACTTACTTGACAAGAAGGGCTTCGCCCCCTTGTCTATAATTGAGCAGCCACTGAAGTGGTATTCAAAGATCCAGGGTCATTCATGTGTACTAGTTTACTGTTGTACCTATTGTGTACAAAAAAGATTTTTTTTTTTTCTATATTTGTATTTCATTTTAATCAAGGCTTGTAGATATAACATATAAAAAGCATTATTTCAACCCATGGGGAAGGATTTCTCGGTGTTTGTAAATATCACGTATGTATCAATGTTATAACAGATCAAATGAATGGTAAAATCCTTTTTAATGTTCACACTTTTGAAGTCCCTCATATGTTTTCGTTATCTGGACTTTATCTGAAAAAGTTTTTTTGAAATATCCAAACATAGGAAGTGTTAATGTGCAATAAATATGAATACATAAAATTGATTTCAATACAAAAGAAGAAAGCTTTTAATGGCCAGTGCAAATCATTTGTAACACTGATACACAATGAACATATTGCCAGAAGCAGTACTGACCTGAGCTGCACAAACTGGTGGTGCACAGATTGCTTTAACAGTTAAACCAAACATTAACTAACAAACATGCTTGTCAGCATTTTCCATAGAAAAAACAAAATGGCTGCATTTCATCATAGTGACAATTATTTGTGTCCATAAGAATCAGCCTTAGTTGGCTTCAAAATATTTAGATTATGTCCATAACCAGATTGGAGCTCCTAAGCACAAGGTCGAAATCATTTTCGACGAAGGTCGGTGGTAATTTTGGTAGTTGGTGGTCATGGTAAGGTAGCAGCCACATGTGTGGGCCTGAGGTCGCACTGAAAGTCTGTTTGTTGAATGAACTGAACTACTATTGGTTTTTCAAATAAATGGTCTGCCCCCTGTGCAGAAACGCAGAAATGATTTGAGGCATAGTTTTGTCTGACTCCCCTATGTATTTCTTCAGATGTCTTGCCACGGTGTGTTGGACTGCAGTCATCTTCTCCGGAATTTTAGAAGTTCCCTAACACGTTTGGTGTAGGCACACGTTCTTTCCATTCATGTCCACAAGCCTCTGTGGATACAAAGTGTCTGCCAGAGTTTGCAATATGGGCTTCCAGGCATTCAATGACAAACATAGGAGTTTGGATTCAGGGTTTTTGTCCCAACTGTGACACAAGTTGCAGCAATTGTCTCCTCAGAGGCCAGAGTAGGTGGCAGTCATGTGCCTCCAGCACATCAGCAGGTCATCCTTTTCAACAGACTCAAATGATTCAAGGGCACACTCAAGAATTTTTCTCTCTCTTCTTTGGGAGACATTACTGCAGGAAGCTGTCTGTCACACTGCTGTAATTTCTTCCATACAGGATTCCTTCTAAAAAGGGAAGAGGGAGAAGCAGCAGGAAATACTTCACAGTCGTCCAGCCAACAACGACAATTCTTGCAACTGCCTGCCATTCTGCATTCTGGTATTCATGCCTTAGATAAGGTGTCTTGACATCTGTACCCAACGTACACCGGCTGTAAAACTCCCCCCAGAATTCTGAGAGGCAAACACGGAAAACACCAGAGCCTTCCCCTTCCTCCAGTTCACCATTAGGAAGTTTCCTCTTGATGTTGACCTCTTTGTTGGCTATATCTGGGTCAATAAAGGCTGCCCTGAGGTCAGCAAGGCAGTAACCTCTTCGCACTTCCACTATGACTGTTGGCTTTGATCCCTCCCAAGGCAACGTGTCATCAATTTTCAAGACATCACCAAGTGCTGCTCCAAACGTTACTTCACCCATCAGGGGAATTGTTAAGCAGCATCTCCACATCTTGGGCCACTGTTGAACCTTGGTCTTCCTGTCCTGGCTCTATCCTAAAATACTCTCCTGTAATTTCGAAGGCTCGCTTGGTCTTGTCTGTCTCCTGTATCTATGTTGGGGTCATCCAGAAGTATGACATCTGAGTCCTGTAGGACGTTTAAGTCAAACGTGATGACTTCTGGTTCTGTTGCTGGGACTGAATATAAATTGTGCGCAGCATTTCCTGTGACCTCTGATGTTGTTGCTTCTTCATCTTTGCTATGATCATGACTTTGTTTTTCTCATACAAGTCATCCACGGTGGAATTTTGATCTACTTCCCCTTGTGAGAAATCAAGAATTCTGCGATGATGACTTTCCAGCATTAGTGACTTGCAGAAACCATTTGAAAAGAAAAGGGATTCTGCCAATCGTTGAATTTCGCTGTCTTTAGTGTATCTGTCTACACTGACATGTCTGGTTCCACCTCCCTTCACAGCCCTCACTTGTTTGAATTTCATTTTTGATTTTTGTTGAAGCTGTCATCCATCCAATTTCAACCCTCTTTAATGGTCTTTTTGCATTTTTATTTCCCTGCATTTTCTCAGAGGTCCCCATTCTTTTGACTCCCCTGCTATCCGTAGCAGAGGACTTTGCCCTTACTCTTTCAAGTAGGTGACTTCTCCTGGCAGCTCCTGTGTCTAACTGGTGACTGTTGCGACAGAAGGCAACAGTTGCCAATCTGTCCCCATAGTGTGGAATGTATTTTGTGAGATCTTCTTCACTCATCAGTGGAATAACTGAAGAATCAATCTGCAAAATATGAATGAAGCCAAAAATATATTTAAGTACAATTATTGTGTGTGACAGACGGACACATTTTCCCAATTTAATTATTTTTTTTCCCTATTAATGACACATTTTAAAGCTGAATGATTTAACTAGCCTATAATTAAACCACAGCAGAAAGAGTTAGATAAAAATTGTATACTTGACAGCTACACCAGCAAACAGCAATTGTTGCCCGTACGCGTTGTCGCCGAAGTTTTGCGGCGCAGCAAATCAAGTTTTGCGGCGCAGCAAAACTTTTGCCCGCGGTGCTTCTGAATTCATTCACAACCATGGCCGACATTACGCGCAGGCGCGTGCCGTCCATATGGGCAGGTGGGGCGGCGATCACTCCCTGCAAAAGCATGCTCCCCAAAAAAATTGTTCCTCAGTAAATCAATGCTCCAAGTTTATTTTTAATAATGTGATTGTCACATTAACTATCTCTAGTTTCTGTAGGCCTAGGCTTTCCGACTATTTTTGGTCTGTTGATATCAAATTGATGGTGGCGATTCTAGTTGAGTTTAACGTGTCACGCAATGTGGGGCAGCGCTCAACGACCGTGTCCCTCCGTATGTTTCTTGTAATGCAGGCTGCAATAAGAATTCCAATCCGCGCTTAAGACGCCCATATGGTCGTAAAGTAGTCTGCCCCATGGTCATATTCTAGGACTGTTGTTTAAAATCGAATAACTCCGCCTGTATCTTTCGGCATTGAAGACTATTTATTTATTTATTTCAGTATTAAAATTGTATACCTGATTTCATACCTGATTTAAACAGCTGTTATTGAGAAATATCTGATTTCAAAAGTGTTGTTATTGAGAGATCAATCAGCGTTCAACCGGCCAACTCTGTGTAGAAGGCGGCAGTTGATGTCCGAACACAGCTATTTGATGGAGTCATGCTAACCGGAGCTATTGCTATCAGACCTTAACCGATAACCTTAACCTGCACCATTCCCTGTTACACATATTTTGTTAGGATGTGTTTGCATCCTTTACAGTGTCTTAATTTGTAATCAACAACATAGCCTATAGCCTATAACATATTGGCGTTGAAAGTAAACACGTCCGAGAAGTTCATGAGTTTATGGTGAATAGCTGTGTATTTCTACATTTTTCTGTGGGACATTACCTTGTCTTTTTAATCTGTTTTATGGTTTTCTGCTTCAATTCCACGGTCCTGTAAAAAAACCTAGCAAGGCGTCCCAATTTCTCTCTCTCTCTCCATTGCAGTTTAGTTAAGCAGTCATGAAGTTCTGGCTAGCCAATGAACTCCACGGAATTATTAAGACTGTGGCACAACAAAATAATGTATCTTGTTCCCACGAATTATTAAACTGTGGCCACAAATTAATTATCTTGTTCCACGAATTATTAAACTGTGGCCACAAATTAATTATCTTGTTCCCACAAATTATTAAACTGTGGCCACAAATTAATTATCTCGTTCCCGCAATTTATTAAATTGTGGCCACAGATTATTAAGTCATGCAAACAGATCACTAAATCGGGCAAACAGATATTTTATTTTTCCCAGATGTCACCAGAGTGGCTCCGTAAATTCCTCCACTGAAAAGGGTGGAAAGTGTTCACAATTCTCTGCTAGTTAGCGTTCTATCTCTTCTCTACATGTAGTTGTGTTGGGTGAATGCTGCTGAGGGAGGTAGCCTATTTGATTGATTCGCTGAATTGTCCAATCATGTGGTGATACCAAAAAAGAAAAGCGATACCATTGGCCTGGGGCGCACCCTGGTGCGACCCAAGGGCGAATTTTCTTGCGCCAATGAAAAGCTGTCTTTGCTTGATGGACAGCAAAAAGTTAGCGAGCTTACATCGACCTCAACGTGGCCAGCCCCCCCTAACTTGGAGGAGGGCTTTATTTCAAATGACCAATAAATAGCCTGGCACAAATCATTGACGTTCAGACGCATTTAAATGGTTGCTGGCAGTGACAAGTATGCAACACAATTAAACAAGGATAAACGCTATGTATTTTGGTTGATTTATTTGTAATGATAATAGTTTATTATATTCAAGTGAATATTATATTATATTCAAGGGAATATTTCACAGAGGGGTGGCGCCCTAGCGCCCCCTATTGACCCACCGCCACTGGGGCAGTAATACGCCAAACAGCATCTAAACTGCCGAAATCTTTCAACAACAATAGTAGACCCCTTCACTTTTATAAAAGTGTTGCTACTGGCTTGGCAGGCATACAGACATCCAGCCAAACACTATTGGTCCATTTATTTGTACTGCTTGTAGGCAATAGTTAATAACTTATTATAGAACATGAAATGAACTGTGCTCCTTCCCTGTCTTGCGTACTTCAAACTTATTGTGACTGATTTAGTGCTGACATGTTTGAAGATATTGTAGCTGCCGTCTCATAAGCATATTAAAAAGTAGTTTCCCTTCTTATCCAGCAGAGGGCGCTTTTCTATCAATTTGAACTATTGTCGGCCTACACCCTCTTGACATATCAGTAAACCAGTAAACTAATGTGGAGTGGGCATTAGAATATATTCAAACAAATGACGGGGCATTTTAATTTTGTTTGAAATTCATTTTTAGAAAAAGTTACAGCCCTAATATATTACAAATAAAAATGGTAATGTTCATAAAAAAGCAAATGTAATTCAAAATAGAGATTGAACTTCCTTCATTGGTCAATCCCTTGGATGGTGGGGACCAAGGCATTTTACCTCTAATTT
The DNA here is from genome assembly GCA_900291075.1 of Melanogrammus aeglefinus. Classification (NCBI taxonomy): domain Eukaryota; kingdom Metazoa; phylum Chordata; class Actinopteri; order Gadiformes; family Gadidae; genus Melanogrammus; species Melanogrammus aeglefinus. The sequence goes on along the minus strand of OLKM01005772.1, from coordinate 4,306 downwards.
TTCCTCCACACTAAGGGTCTCAAATCTGTGCTCCAATAAATGATCTACCTCATACATGTTGTCCAATCGTTGTCGTTTGTGTGCCTCCGACATGTTTGTTAGCATTAGCAAAGTTAATCAAAGTTAAGTGGAAATGAAGCAATCAAATAAAACAGATGTCTATAGCACTAGTTAAATATTTAAATATACCCTAAATACAAATAAAGTCGAAAATATGACCCATTAGTCAGAATAAAGCACAAACAAGTTGCATTAATTATAATGTTTTCTGCCTGTGCGCCGCCATCTTTGTTTTCAGAATACGATGACGTCACGAGAACGGTTGGTAACATGTTGTTTACATAGCGGCTCATAGCCTCACAGGTAGCTTAACAAAATGGATATGGACAAATGGGATAGACCCACCAATGAGGGCAGCCATCCAACTGCCTATGCTTTTGAGCCAGTAAGAGCAGTGGGAGCTTTAGTGCCCCCAACAGAGCCTGACGATGGAGGAGAAATAGATGAAGGAGAGAGAGATGTATCTGAGAGCTCACAGGAAACAATCAGTGGTGCTTATGTGGGGCTGCCATGAAATGAACCTGGGACAACGTGTGTGTATATATACACACACACACACACACACACACACACACACACACACACACACACACACACACACACACACACACACACACACACACACACACACCACACACAGCGTATTATTGCGGTGATATTCATAGTGATGGTGATATACAGATATTGCGTCTAAGGCAGATGAGATATTTAAATACAAAAGACTTGCAATACTTGTGAACAATTATGGTCACATATTTTTGGAAAGATAACATTTACATTTACATTTAGGGCATTTAGAAGACGCTTTTATCCAAAGCGACTTTCAATAAGTACATTTGTCATAAGAACTGCAACAATATATCACTATCGGTACAGTAAGGATGTTCATAGAACCAAGTGCAAGTGCAACAATCGCTAGGCTAACCAATTCCCCGTGTTACAGCAATGATAGCAGCTACTGCAGTTGCTACACAGTTAAGTACTATAATACAAGTAATAGTAATGCAATACAATACAATACAATACAACACAACACAATACAGTGTACTTTTCTATCTCTCTAACGTCATGGCCTGTGGCCATGTGTTTATGTCTGTCCCTACTCTAGGTGTTGACCTAAATTGGACCATTCAAAGCCTCAAGGAATGGGAACCGCTTCTGTCTGGACAGCAACTGACTTCTTCACACAAGTGGGGTGGAGAGGCCAGGCCCATCAAGGACAAGACTGCAACTGCCACATCACAGGTGTGTAAATCATAGCAACATTTGCAGCGTAGCCACATATTGTGAATGCAGAATGTTGTTACAACCGACAGAAAAGTTTGGGCTTATTATATTTGGGGGGGGGGGGGCGGGCGTATGGAGGAATGATTTCAGCTTTGTTTTGATGTTCCACAGGCTATGATGGACATTTACTACACCCATGGGTGCTCCTGAGGCCATCCGGGCAACAAGGTGAAGTTATTATTGTAGATGTGTGTTTATTTACAAGTTGATTTGATCATCACACTGGCAAACAAGATAAGATATCTAATAACTGTTTGAATTCCTTCAATTCAGGTAAAAAAAAGTCCCTGTTTGAGGAGTTGGTGGGTCAAGCACCGAATTCACATCAGCCATACCATCCTCAGTATAGTGTGTATTATATGTATGGGATAATGTACAGTGAGACGGTCATTATTAAGACATAAACCCCAACAGGGTGATTGCAGGACTCCGACACGAATATGATGATCAGAACGGCGTCCATAGCAAAAGTCTGTTATTTCATAGCAGCGGTCTGCTATACAGAAAATAACAGACCGCAGAATGCCCTAACTGACCATATCAGAAATCGAGTATTCAACCAAAGCTGTGTAATAGAGAATATAACTGACATAAAAGAAAGGATCGATGAGCTTCTAAATAATGTTAGTATTAACTTATACATATTTGTGACACTCTTTTAATTCTCTATTCCCCTTGCTTGTACTTTACTGTTTTTACAGACCAACAGAATGGATGAGAGGACCAATCAGACACTGAAGAGGTCCATTGGCAAGACCCTTGATGGAGTCTGTGTGTGTGTGTGTTCGTGTGGTGTGTGTGTGTGGTGTGTGTGTGTGGTGTGTGTGTGTGTGTGTGTGTTGTGTGTGTGTGTGTGTGTGTGTGTGTGTGTGTGTGTGTGTGTGTGTGTGTGTGTGTGTGTGTGTGGACCTCCACTGGCTCTGTCACGTTAAAATTGTACCGGGGGCGAAAATTGTACCGGCCTACGTCATCGTTTGTTTACATCCTGACAACTTATGGTTAAGAAATTAACCAAGGTTTTCTGATATAACCTTGGTTATGTCACTATGGGACACGCCCCTCGCGCTGTCCCCCAGAAGCAATTTTACACTACGCCAGTCGTGACTGGCCAACAGACGTGACGTCTGCCTGCAGAGGAGGGGCTCCCTCCTACTACATAAGTCCCGTCGTCACGTCATCTCTTCAGTCTATAGGCACAAACCTCTTCCTTCGCTCCGGGCAAGAGGTGGGTCCTGGTGAGATACCTCACTCATATATCAGAAAACCTTGGTTAATTTTCTTAACCCTAAGTTTTCTTTCAATATCATTCGGTATCTCACTATGGGATATATGTAAATTGCCGTATTGCCAAAGAAGTACCAGTTGCAAACCATCAAATCAGGCATGTTCACCGATCTCCAACGCTCAAGACTGTGTGAGACATGATTAGGCGCAGTAACATTTCCAACCTGTTAGACTCTAGCGAAAGTGTTGAGGCGGTCGTCGCCCAGCTGGCAGCCGCACATATCTCTTCCACTGAGACCCCCTGAAACAGTGCCCAGGATGCGGACATGCCGCGAGTCGAATGTGCGCGCAGGCCGATAGGGGGTTCCAAACCCACGCTATTATAAGCCATGGCTATAGCCCCCACGATCCAGTGTGATAAACGCTGCTTCGAGAGAGGCTTCCCCAGGTGTGACGTAGCACATGATACAAACAGCTGCTCCGATTTCCTGAATCCAGCCGTCCTATCAACATAGACGCGTAAAGCCCGCACCGGGCAGAGCGCATTCAGCCGCTCCTGCTCCCGGGAGGAGAAAGGGGGAGAATGGAAAGCCAACAGCTCAATAGGGCGGTATGACAACGCAGAGTCGAATACCTTGGGAACAAACGCAGGGTTCGGCTTTAATAGAACCTTTGAGTTCCCCCGCAAAAACTGCATACACGTCGGGCTAACCGACAGCGCATGGATGTCACTAGTGCGTTTAGCCGAGGCCAACGCGAGCAACAAAGCCGTCTTAAACGAGAGCGTCTTAAGCTCTACCTGTTGTAAGGGCTCAAACGGTGGGCGTGACAGTGCATCAAGCACCGTAGATAAATCCCACGGAGCAGCAAGCGCCGGCAACACCGGCCGCAAGACGGCGTGCACCCTTTCAATCAAAACCGGGCAAACGATAGGGTGCTGACACCTGCCGATTTGTCCCCAAAACCATATGTGACAAGACCGATATTAGCGGGCCAGTACACTTTGACAGTGGAGAAAGCCCCGGCCTTTATCCAGCAAATCCTGTAGAAATGTCAGAATAACAGGCACGGGACTCTGGAAAGCTATTTCCCCCAGGCTTTTCGCGCACCATTCCTCGAACGCACGCCATTTCCCGTCATATGCGTAACGTGTGGAAGGGAAGCCTGGCGCCCTTGAGATAGTCGTTAATGACATTCCATGGGAGTCCAGCCGTCGTTAGGTTCATCCTTTCACGGGCCAGGCCCATAGAGCCATGCGCTCCGGATGAGGATGGAAGATTTCCCCATGCGCTTGCGTCAGGAGGTCCCTTCGTAAAGGCAGAGGCCAAGGCTGGCCGCACAGCAACTGGACTATTTTCCGCCAACCAATATTTCCCCGGCCAACGGGGGGCTATAAGGATCAGCGCATGACCCTTCTCTCGCACCCTGGCGAGAGTAGGAATGATCAGTTCTAATGGGGGAAAAGCGTACAGGAGGACGCCGCGGCGGCCAGTCGGTATGCCAAAGCATCCACCCCCCATTGGGCGCTCCGACGCGGTTAGGGGAATAGAACAGAGGGCAGCTTGAGTTGTTTTCACTTGCTCTGATTGCAAAGAGATGCGGACCTCGCTCGGAGACGAAGGAGAGTTTTGTGCTAGTTATCGCCGCATATTCTGGTTCACGAGCCCACGACGTGGATTTCCGAATCCTTGTAGGCGAGGGTCGCCGCCTGGACATGTAAGTCTGCGCTCCCCAG
>OLKM01005771.1:0-15969 GCA_900291075.1 Melanogrammus aeglefinus | reverse complement strand
TGTTAGGAAAGTGGGTCCTGGAGAAGGTGAGCTACAGCGTTAGACTAGTCACCGCCTGGCTCTCACCGGCCGGGGTTCTGCTGACACCCAGTGAATGACGTCCAGAACGAAACACAAACCCTCGCCCTGTTCAGAGAGGGAGAGAGAATGGTGTCCTCCGGAGTGGCTGGTGCTGAGCGCTGGCTCCTGTGTTCTCAGGGCGCATGTGAGTCCCTGGGCGTCTGCGTGGCAGGTGGCCTGGGCAGTCCCCATGGCGATGTGCCGCTCTTCATCGCTGCCATACATAGAAGCGGACCGGCGGGCAAGACTCACCAACTGCAGGTGACAAGGCACTGAGTGTATGTGTGTGTGTGTGTGTGTGTGTGTGTGTGTGTGTGTGTGTGTGTGTGTGTGTTGTGTGTGTGTGTGTGTGTGTGTGTGTGTGTGTTGTGTGTGTTGTGTGTGTGTGTGTGTGTGTGTGTGTGTGTGTGTGTGTGTGTGTGTGCGTGTGTGCGTGTGCACGTGTGTGTGCATGTGTGGGTGCGCGTGTGTGCGTGTGCACGTGTGTGTGCATGTGTGGGTGCGCGTGTGTGGGTGTCAATGTAACGTTTGTTTGTGTCCACATGTGTATCTGCTATACGTATCAAATTAAAATTACCGGTCAAAATAATGTCAGGTAAACATCCTAAAAATAAAGATTATTTATATTTATCCAGGTGTGATTAAAAGAAATCAGCTCATATTGCCCCAAAACAGAAATATCAAACACAGTGTGTAGTGCATGTGTAGTAAAAGTTAAATTAGAAAAACGGTCTCTGTGTGTATGTATGGAATTTGACTTTCTCGGCAACCGTTCATCTTATTGACTTCCATCTTGCCGGTTGTACCGCTGGGAACAGGAGACAGTGCAGTGTAAAGGGGGAAGTGGGTTGGATGAGGGCTCCTTGAGGAGGCTGCAAGCAGCAACACTAGGGTGGGAGCCGTCCGCCTGTTCTGATCAGGCCTGTCGGGGACGGGTCCTGCACTAGTCTACTTCATCACACGTGTCCAGGTGTTCCTACGGTGGATGTGGTGTGTACTGGGTGGACTATCTACTCAGTGTCTCTACTGTGGACGTGGTGTATACTGTATGGGCTATTATGGTGGAAAACATTGGAGGCTTCTCAGCCAAATTGTTTGAATATTAGTGTTATTCATAACACCTCAGAGGGTCCTGGGTTGACCGGTAAACAGCCGTCCCTCTGTAGTCAATGACATCAGTCTATTTCTCAGTTCACTTGGATAATAAGTGTAAGAACAAGTAAGGTTAACTTTAAATATAAATGATACAAGAATATAAGGTAAATATTGTTACACTGCAGCCAAATGTTAAACACTTGATATTACCTCGCAAAACAAATGCAGATGAACCCCGACGCCTCATGTTAATGGCCCCTTGCAGACATCTGTTACCCCCCTATGGTTTCTCGTCTGTGGCTTTAGAATGTATATTTTGTAGTCTTCAAGTTAGACGTTAAGTTAACTAATCCATTCCCCACTACCAGCTTTAGGATTATGACTGTATATGCCACAGACAAATAAAGTGGCATTGCTAACTATTACAAATGCATATTTTACTGTTTAAATTAATATTCCTTTCACAGGGCTCATCCCTTAAACACATGTGGTAAGTCATGGTGATTTAAGGTCAGGTTAATAAACAAGGCGATGGATGGATTTTAATCAAAGATCTCACTTCATATACTGTAACTATAATGCATAATATGTAACTTCATATAACGGTAATGTTTACTATGTAACTCTTTTGTACGTAATGCTTGAATGTATGAGAATGTAATATGGGAATGGGAATTTGGGCGGGAAGATAAATGAGAGATCGGGGCCCGGTTGGGGCAGTTCTTTGCAAACAAATGCAGTCGCATATAGCCTAGATCATTTAACCCTAGTCCTTCTCGACCTCTCGTAATATGCATATTAGACCGTGGGTTTTATCCACAACACTATCTCCTCAGTGTCTCTCTGGTGGATGTGGTGTACTGTATGGGCTCTCTCCTCAGTGTCTCTCTGGTGGATGTGGTGTACTGTATGGGCTCTCTCCTCAGTGTCTCTCTGGTGGATGTGGTGTACTGTATGGGCTCTCTCCTCAGTGTCTCTCTGGTGGATGTGGTGTACTGTATGGGCTTCTCTCCTCAGTGTCTCTCTGGTGGATGTGGTGTACTGTATGGCTCTCTCCTCAGTGTCTCTCTGGTGATGTGTGGTTGTACTGTATGGGCTCTCTCCTCAGTGTCTCTCTGGTGGATGTGGTGTACTGTATGGGCTCTCTCCTCAGTGTCTCTCTTGGTGGATGTGGTGTACTGTATGGGCTCTCTCCTCAGTGTCTCTCTGGTGGATGTGTGTTACTGTATGGGCCTCTCTCCTCAGTGTCTCTCTGGGTGGATGTGGTTGTACTGTATGGGGCTCTCTCCTCAGTGTCTCTCTGGTGGATGTGGTGTACTGTAATGGGCTCTCTCCTCAGTGTCTCTCTGGTGGATGTGGTGGTACTGTATGGGCTCTCTCCTTCAGTGTCTCTCTGCGTGGATTGTGGTGTTACTGTATGGGCTCTCTCCTCAGTGTCTCTCTGGTGGATGTGGTGTACTGTATGGGCTTCTCCTTCAGTGTCTCTCTGGTGGATGTGGTGTACTGTATGGGCTCTCTCCTCAGTGTCTCTCTGGTGGATGTGGTGTTACTGTATGGGCTCTCTCCTCAGTGTCTCTCTGGTGGATGTGGTTGTACTGTATGGCTCTCTCCTCAGTGTCTCTCTGGTGGATGTGGTGTACTGTTATGGGCTCTCTCCTCAGTGTCTCTCTGGTGGATGATTGGGTGTACTGTATGGGCTCTCTCCTCAGTGTCTCTCTGGTGGATGTGGTGTACTGTATGGGCTCTCTCTCCTCAGTGGTCTCTCTGGTGGATGTGGTTGTACTGTATGGGCTATCTCCTCAGTGTCTCTCTGGTGGATGTGGTGTACTGTATGGGCTCTCTCCTCAGTGTCTCTCTGGTGGATGTGGTGTACTGTATGGGCTCTCTCCTCAGTGTCTCTCTGGTGGATGTGGTGTACTGTATGGGCTCTCTCCTCAGTGTCTCTCTGGTGGATGTGGTGTACTGTATGGGCTCTCTCCTTCAGTGTCTCTCTGGTGGATGTGGTGTACTGTATGGGGCTTCTCTCCTCAGTGTCTCTCTGGTGGATGTGGTGTACTGTTATGGGCTCTCTCCTCAGTGTCTCTCTGGGTGGATGTGGTGTACTGTATGGGCTCTCTCCTCAGTGTCCTCTCTGGTGGATGTGGTGTACTGTATGGGCTCTCTCCTCAGTGTCTCTCTGGTGGATGTGGTGTAACTGTATGGGGCTCTCTCCTCAGTGTCTCTCTGGTGGGATGTGGTGTACTGTGATGGGCTCTCTCCTCAGTGTTCTCTCTGGTGGATGTGGTGTACTGTATGGGCTCTCTCCTCAGTGTCTCTCTGGTGGATGTGGTGTACTGTATGGGCTCTCTCCTCAGTGTCTCTCTGGTGGATGTGGTGTACTGTATGGGCTCTCTCCTCAGTTTGTCTCTCTGGTGGATGTGGTGTACTGTATGGGCTCTCTTCCTCAGTGTCTCTCTGGTGGATTGTGTGTACTGTTATGGGCTCTCTCCTCCAGTGTCTCTCTGGTGGATGTGGTGTACTGTATGGGCTCTCTCCTCAGTGTCTCTCTGGTGGATGTGGTGTACTGTTATGGGCTTCTTCTCCTCAGTGTCTCTCTGGTGGATGTGTGGTGTACTGTATGGGCTCTCTCCTCAGTGTCTCTCTGGTGGATGTGGTGTACTGTATGGGCTCTCTCCTCAGTGTCTCTCTGGTGGATGTGGTGTACTGTATGGGCTCTCTCCTCAGTGTCTCTCTGGGTGGATGTGGTGTACTGTATGGGCTCTCTCCTCAGTGTCTCTCTGGTGGATGTGTGGTGTACTGTATGGGCTCTCTTCCTCAGTGTCTCTCTGGTGGATGTGGTGTACTGTATGGGCTCTCTCTCCTCCAGTGTCTCTCTGGTGGATGTGGTGTACTGTATGGGCTCTCTCCTCAGTGTCTCTCTGGTGGATTGTGGTGTACTGTATGGGCTCTCTCCTCAGTGTCTCTCTGGTGGATGTGGTGTACTGTATGGGCTCTCTCCTCAGTGTCTCTCTGGTGGATGTGGTTGTACTGTATGGGCTCTCTTCCTCAGTGTCTTCTCTGGTGGATGTTGGTGTACTGTATGGGCTCTCTCCTCAGTGTCTCTCTGGTGGATGTGGTGTACTGTATGGGCTCTCTCCTCATGTGTCTCTCTGGTGGATGTGGTTGTACTGTATGGGGCTCTCTCCTCAGTGTCTCTTCTGGTGGATGTGGTGTACTGTATGGGCTCTCTCTCCTCAGTGTCTCTCTGGTGGATGTGGTGTACTGTATGGGCTCTCTCCTCAGTGTCTCTCTGGTGGATGTGGTGTACTGTATGGGCTCTCTCTCCTCAGTGTCTCTCTGGTGGGATGTGGTGTACTGTATGGGCTCTCTCCTCAGTGTCTCTCTGGTGGATGTGGTGTACTGTATGGGCTCTCTCCTCAGTGTCTCTCTGGTGGATGTGGTGTACTGTATGGGCTCTCTCCTCAGTGTCTCTCTGGTGGATTGTGGTGTACTGTATGGGCTCTCTCCTCAGTGTCTCTCTGGTGGATGTGGTGTACTGTAATGGGCTCTCTCCTCAGTGTCTCTCTGGTGGATGTGGTTGTACTGTATGGGCTCTCTCCTCAGTGTCTCTCTGGTGGATGTGTGTGTACTGTTATGGCTTCTCTCCTCAGTGTCTCTCTGGTGGATGTGGGTGTACTGTATGGGCTCTCTCCTCAGTGTCTCTCTGGTGGATGTGGTGTACTGTATGGGCTCTCTCCTCAGTGTCTCTCTCTGGTGGATGTGGTGTACTGTATGGGCTCTCTCCTCAGTGTCTCTCTGGTGGATGTGGTGTACTGTTATGGGGCTCTCTCCTCAGTGTCTCTCTGGTGGATGTGGTGTACTGTATGGGCTCTCTCCTCAGTGTCTCTCTGGTGGATGTGGTGTACTGTATGGGCTCTCTCCTCAGTGTCTCTCTGGTGGATGTGGTGTACTGTATGGGCTCTCTCCTCAGTGTCTGTCTGGTGGATGTGGTGTACTGTATGGGCTCTCTCCTCAGTGTCTCTCTGGTGGATGTGGTGTACTGTATGGGCTCTCTCCTCAGTGTCTCTCTGGTGGATGTTGGTGTACTGTATGGGCTCTCTCCTCAGTGTCTCTCTGGTGGATGTGGTGTACTGTATGGGCTCTCTCCTCAGTGTCTCTCTGGTGGATGTGGTGTACTGTATGGGCTCTCTCCTCAGTGTCTCTCTGGTGGATGTGGTGTACTGTATGGGCTCTCTCCTCAGTGTCTCTCTGGTGGATGTGGTGTACTGTATGGGCTCTCTCCTCAGTGTCTCTCTGGTGGATGTGGTGTACTGTATGGGCTCTCTCCTCAGTGTCTCTCTGGTGGATGTGGTGTACTGTATGGGCTATCTCCTCAGTGTCTCTCTGGTGGATGTGGTGTACTGTATGGGCTCTCTCCTCAGTGTCTCTCTGGTGGATGTGGTGTACTGTATGGGCTCTCTCCTCAGTGTCTCTCTGGTGGATGTGGTGTACTGTATGGGCTCTCTCCTCAGTGTCTCTCTGGTGGATGTGGTGTACTGTATGGGCTCTCTCCTCAGTGTCTCTCTTGGTGGATGTGGTGTTACTGTATGGGCTCTCTCTCTTCAGTGTCTCTCTGGTGGATGTGGTGTACTGTATGGGCTCTCTCCTCAGTGTCTCTCTGGTGGATGTGGTGTACTGTATGGGCTCTCTCCTCAGTGTCTCTCTCTGGTGGATTGTGGTGTACTGTATGGGCTCTCTCCTCAGTGTCTCTCTGGTGGATGTGGTGTACTGTATGGGCTCTCTCCTCAGTGTTCTTCTCTGGTGGATGTGGTGTACTGTATGGGCTCTCTCCTCAGTGTCTCTCTTGGTGGATGTGGTGTACTGTATGGGCTCTCTCCTCAGTGTCTCTCTGGTGGATGTGGTGTACTGTATGGGCTCTCTCCTCAGTCTGTCTCTCTGGTGGATGTGGTGTACTGTATGGGCTTCTCTCCTCAGTGTCTCTCTGGTGGATGTGGTGTACTGTATGGGCTCTCTCCTCAGTGTCTCTCTGGTGGATGTGGTGTACTGTATGGGCTCTCTCCTCAGTGTCTCTCTGGTGGATGTGGTGTACTGTATGGGCTCTCTCCTCAGTGTCTCTCTGGTGGATGTGGTGTACTGTATGGGCTCTCTCCTCAGTGTCTCCTCTGGTGGATTGTGGTGTACTGTATGGGCTCTCTCCTCAGTGTCTCTCTGGTGGATGTGGTGTACTGTATGGGCTGTCTCTCCTCAGTGGTCTCTCTGGTGGATGTGGTGTACTGTATGGGCTCTCTCCTCAGTGTCTCTCTGGTGGATGTGGTGTACTGTATGGGCTCTCTCCTCAGTGTCTCTCTGGTGGATGTGGTGTACTGTATGGGCTCTCTCCTCAGTGTCTCTCTGGTGGATGTGGTGTACTGTATGGGCTCTCTCCTCAGTGTCTCTCTGGTGGATGTGGTGTTACTGTATGGGCTCTCTCCTCAGTGTCTCTCTGGTGGATGTGTGGTGTACTGTATGGGCTCTCTCCTCAGTGTCTCTCTGGTGGATGTGGTGTACTGTATGGGCTCTCTCCTCAGTGTCTCTCTGGTGGATGTGGTGTACTGTATGGGCTCTCTCCTCAGTGTCTCTCTGGTGGATGTGGTGTACTGTATGGGCTCTCTCCTCAGTGTCTCTCTGGTGGATGTGGTGTACTGTATGGGCTCTCTCCTCAGTGTCTCTCTGGTGGATGTGGTGTACTGTATGGGCTCTCTCCTCAGTGTCTCTCTGGTGGATGTGGTGTACTGTATGGGCTCTCTCCTCAGTGTCTCTCTGGTGGATGTGGTGTACTGTATGGGCTCTCTCCTCAGTGTCTCTCTGGTGGATGTGGTGTACTGTATGGGCTCTCTCCTCAGTGTCTCTCTGGTGGATGTGGTGTACTGTATGGGCTCTCTCCTCCAGTGTCTCTCTGGTGGATGTGGTGTACTGTATGGGCCTCTCTCCTCAGTGTCTCTCTGGTGGATGTGGTGTACTGTATGGGCTCTCTCTCCTCAGTGTCTCTCTTGGTGGATTGTGGTGTACTGTATGGGCTCTCTCCTCAGTGTCTCTCTGGTGGATGTGGTGTACTGTATGGGCTCTCTCCTCAGTGTCTCTCTGGTGGATGTGGTGTACTGTATGGGCTCTCTCCTCAGTGTCTCTCTGGTGGATGTGGTGTACTGTATGGGCTCTCTCCTCAGTGTCTCTCTGGTGGATGTGGTGTGTACTGTATGGGCTCTCTCCTCAGTGTCTCTCTGGTGGATGTGGTGTACTGTATGGGCTCTCTCCTCAGTGTCTCTCTGGTGGATGTGGTGTACTGTATGGGCTCTCTCCTCAGTGTCTCTCTGTGGTGGATGTGGTGTACTGTATGGGCTCTCTCCTCAGTGTCTCTCTGGTGGATGTGGTGTTACTGTATGGGCTTCTCTCCTCAGTGTCTCTCTGGTGGATGTGGTGTACTGTATGGGCTCTCTCCTCAGTGTCTCTCTGGTGGATGTGGTGTACTGTATGGGCTTCTCTCCTCAGTGTCTCTCTGGTGGATGTGGTGTACTGTATGGGCTCTCTCCTCAGTGTCTCTCTGGTGGATGTGGTGTACTGTATGGGCTCTCTCCTCAGTGGTCTCTCTGGTGGATGTGGGTGTACTGTATGGGGCTCTCTCCTCAGTGTCTCTCTGGTGGATGTGGTGTACTGTATGGGCTCTCTCCTCAGTGTCTCTCTGGTGGATGTGGTGTACTGTATGGGCTCTCTCCTCAGTGTCTCTCTGGTGGAATGTGGTGTGTACTGTATGGGCTCTCTCCTCAGTGTCTCTCTGGTGGATGTGGTGTACTGTATGGGCTCTCTCCTCAGTGTCTCTCTGGTGGATGTGGTGTACTGTATGGGCTCTCTCCTCAGTGTCTCTTCTGGTGGATGTGGTGTACTGTATGGGCTCTCTCCTCAGTGTCTCTCTGGTGGATGTGGTGTACTGTATGGGCTCTGTCTCTCAGTGTCTCTCTGGTGGATGTGGTTGTACTGTATGGGGCTCTCTCTCTCAGTGTCTCTCTGGTGGATGTGGTGTACTGTATGGGCTCTCTCCTCAGTTGTCTCTCTGGTGGATGTGGTGTACTGTGATGGGCTCTCTCCTCAGTGTCTCTCTGGTGGATGTGGTGTTACTGTATGGGCTCTCTCCTCAGTGTCTCTCTGGTGGAGTGTGGTGTACTGTATGGGCTCTCTCCTCAGTGTCTCTCTGGTGGATGTGGTGTACTGTATGGGCTCTCTCCTCAGTGTCTCTCTGGTGGATGTGGTGTACTGTATGGGCTCTCTCCTCAGTGTCTCTCTGGTGGATGTGGTGTACTGTTATGGGCTCTCTCCTCAGTGTCTCTCTGGTGGATGTTGGTGTACTGTATGGGCTCTCTCTCCTCAGTGTCTCTCTGGTGGATGTGGTGTACTGTATGGGCTCTCTCCTCAGTGTCTCTCTGGTGGATGTGGTGTACTGTATGGGCTCTCTCCTCAGTGTCTCTCTGGTGGATGTGGTGTACTGTATGGGCTCTCTCCTCAGTGTCTCTCTGGTGGATGTGGTGTACTGTATGGGCTCTCTCCTCAGTGTCTCTCTGGTGGATGTGGTGTACTGTATGGGCTCTCTCCTCAGTGTCTCTCTGGTGGATGTGGTGTACTGTATGGGCTCTCTCCTCAGTGTCTCTCTGGTGGATGTGGTGTACTGTATGGGCTCTCTCCTCAGTGTCTCTCTGGTGGATGTGGTGTACTGTATGGGCTCTCTCCTCAGTGTCTCTCTGGTGGATGTGGTGTACTGTATGGGCTCTCTCCTCAGTGTCTCTCTGGTGGATGTGGGTGTTACTGTATGGGCTCTCTCCTCAGTTGTCTCTCTGGTGGATGTGGTGTACTGTATGGGCTCTCTCCTCAGTGTCTCTCTGGTGGATGTGGTGTACTGTATGGGCTCTCTCCTCAGTGTCTCTCTGGTGGATGTGGTTGTACTGTATGGGCTCTCTCCTCAGTGTCTCTCTGGTGGATGTGGTGTACTGTATGGGCTCTCTCCTCAGTGTCTCTCTGGTGGATGTGGTGTACTGTATGGGCTCTCTCCTCAGTGTCTCTCTGGTGGATGTGGTGTACTGTATGGGCTCTCTCCTCAGTGTCTCTCTGGTGGATGTGGTGTACTGTATGGGCTCTCTCCTCAGTGTCTCTCTGGTGGATGTGGTGTACTGTATGGGCTCTCTCCTCAGTGTTCTCTCTGGTGGATGTGGTGTACTGTTATGGGCTCTCTCCTCAGTGTCTCTCTGGTGGATGTTGGGTGTACTGTATTGGGCTCTCTCCTCAGTGTCTCTCTGGTGGATGTGGTGTACTGTATGGGCTCTCTCCTCAGTGTCTCTCTGGTGGATGTGGTGTGTACTGTATGGGCTCTCTCCTCAGTGTCTCTCTGGTGGATGTGGTGTACTGTATGGGCTCTCTCCTCAGTGTCTCTCTTGGTGGATGTGTGTACTGTATGGGCTCTCTCCTCAGCGTCTACTGGTGCATGTGTGTACTTGAGGGATGTGCAGTGTATCTGGTGATGTGGTGTACTCTATGGGCTCTCTCCTCAGTGTCTCTCTGGTGGATGTGGTGTACTGTATGGGCTCTCTCCTCAGTGTCTCTCTGGTGGATGTGGTGTACTGTATGGGCTCTCTCCTCAGTGTCTCTCTGGTGGATGTGTGTCAGGCTGGAGACAGGCTCATCAGCATTAATGGTGCTTCTACTGAGGGGATGGCCCATCTGGAGGCGGGAGCCATGTTGAAGAACGCCACTGGACCCATCACTCTGCACGTGAGTTACTCCCCCGTCTCCCTAGGATAGCCATTATTGCTTTCAATTATTTCCATTTTTTGATTATACCATACTGTACTGTGTGTGTGTTTGTGTGTGTGTGTGTGTGTGTGTGTGTGTGTGTGTGTGTGTGTGTGTGTGTGTGTGTGTGTGTGTGTGTGTGTGTGTGTGTGTGTGTGTGTGTGTGCGCATGTGTGTGTGTGTGTGTGTGTGTGTGTGTGTGTGTGTGTGTGTGTGTGTGTGTGTGTGTGTGTGTGTGTGTGTGTGTGTGTGTGTGTGTGTGTGTGTGTGTGTGTGTGTGTGTGCGTGTGTGCGTGTGTGTGTGTCTCTAGGTGGCAGCAGAAAGCGATCCACAGGACCAGGGTGACAGCCATCCTCTGTGTCTGCTCTCCTGCCCAAACAACCTCTGGTAGGAAACCTCCTGTCAATCACTGTCCCCGACCAACAGCAGACACATCCCTCCTTCCTCCAGCTCACCCTAGCCCCTCCACGCTCCCCACCACACGTGTCTCAGAACGTGTGACCCCTTGACTCTCCTCCTCTTCACTCTTTGCCTCTTCCATTGCCCGCTCCCTGTGTTTCTCTACACTTCCCCAACTATCTACTTCTAGTCCCTCTTGCTTTGTCTCCAGGGCTTGTCTGGCCTAATGTTCTCTCTCCTGCTTAACCATGACAGTTTACCGTTACACAACACACTGTGTGCAGCGTTTTCCCCTCCAAAATGTGCTTTGTTGTTTGTTTTTTCCTCTCTAAAATTACCCTTAAAAATATGCCAACTCTGCGCTGCTCTTCATCCCCTTATGTTCTCCGCTCTCTGCCAGTGACAGGAAGCCAGAGCATATTTATAGCTGCTTTACAGTGGAGCCTTTCCACTCTGTTTGGGCTTCACTCTACTTTGGATTGATTCTTTGCATCAATAACTCTCGAATCTAAAGTTAATTTCCTCTAAACAATCCATTATATGTATATATATTTATATATGAATCGGTGCTGTGGGCAGAAGAGCTGACGGGTCATGTTTTGGTGTGGAATTGGAACCGTCTGTCTTGTAGCAAGACTGAAGATCTGGCCAAAAGGTCAAACCCTGCCCACTTTGCCCTTAAATAAGCATTGCATTGCAGAACTGCTTTCACAGAGTGAGATTTACTCAAAGATGTACCGACATCAACAGGGACATCCATGGACACACACTGATCTGCGCGCATTACACACATGCACACGCACAACACATGCACGCGCACAACACAACACACAAGCCCCCAGTGTGGTCCTCACATGAATGCGGGGGGGTTGTACGTTTCAGCGCCCGGGCGTATCAGACCATCGCCCTTGAGCGGGGGTCTTCTGGACTGGGGTTCAGCGTGGTGGGAGGCTTCGGCAGCCCCCACGGGGATCTGCCAATCTACGTCAAAACAGTCTTCAGCAAGGTCAGGCGTTTTTTCTGTTACTGCGTTGGCTTTTGTCACACATGGACTGCTTGGTTCTGAAGAGGCTTTTCCCCAGGCGATGTAGCACGGAAATAATTGTATTTAAAAAGAAATGTGTTTGTTATGGCACGATAACACAAAGGACTAGACATTGGGGTTGAGGGAGAAAATAAGTATGAAGAATGAAATACATCACAGTGCATACATGCAGAACACTGTCTTTATTAAATGCTACATATGGCCTCTGAACTCAACCATTTCCAATGTGGTGTTCTTCTTCTCTCTCTCTCTCTCTCTCTCTCTCTCTCTCTCTTCTCTCTCTCTCTCTCTCTTTCTGCTCTCTCTCTCTCTCTCTCTCTCTCTCTCTCTCTCTCTCTCTCTCTCTCTCTCTCTCTCTCCCCTGGGCAGGGGGCGGCATTGGAGGACGGCCGTCTGAAGCGCGGAGATTCAGATCATCGGCGGTGAACGGCCACTGTCTTGGAGGGCTCCACCCACGCGAGGCTGTGGATTGTCATTCAAGAGGACCAAGGGAACCGTTGGTCTCCTCACCGTTCTCTCTCATGATGTCACCCTGCTCGTGTCCCACGCTGATGATGTTCATCAAGACCAAACTAGGGTGCTGAATGGTTGTTTGGCGTCCCTTGACAGGGTTAGGAGGGTGAACGTCTGCGCACAGTGGACACAGAGGTAGAGAGAGGCATAATAGGACATTTGTAACAGTTAGCTATCTGTCTTTGTTGAAGTGTAGGTCATTGAAGAACTTGCCGGTGCGCTACCTCTATTCATGTACTCCTAACAGTATACGTTTATTACATTTTGCTACTGTCAGTATTTTTAAATCGCGTTTCATGTCCTTTTTTTTTCCAATGTGACTATTAAGCAGATCTGTGTATACAGAGGTATGTCCTGGATAGATGAAGGACTATCAGAGGAGTTATATCACAAGCATAACAATATGCACACATCAGTATGCATTTATTATGTATGGAATATACAACCTCAAACTACACAGCAGAACAGTTGTTCACATATCTTACAACAGAAATGATTATTCATTAATCATTATTATTAAGACCCTTTTTAAGTTTAAGTCTATGTATTGAGTATTTATTCATGTAGTATTTATTATGGCAAAATCAAAGTCATTGATGGAAACAGAAACACAAGATTGTCTTGATTTGATTGATATTGGGATTGTATACTTGTATACAGTACATCAGATATTTGCGATCAATGCTAGGCTATCTAGTGTTTATGTACTCATCGTTAATAGTTGATGATTGGACACTATTTTAACGGGCTGCCCACCTTCTGAAGCAGCAATGCTTATTAAGTGATACTGCCAATCTTTTATAGGGCATTATGTAGGGTCTTAACGTATGTTTCATTTTATCTTCATTTTGTCAATGAATCTCTCATTAGGCGTGTAGTACCATTCACCTTTAATGATAGCATGCTTAGGATGTAATATTTTATTTTAATATGTTTTTTCTTCAACCTCTGCGGTGCTTTTGTCTCTTACCTCTCAGTTTTTGGTCAAATGTCTGCATTTAATATACTTTTAATTATTAAAGATTTATTTAATACTGCATTTACTTTGTGTGTGAACTGTCAGTGGCACATTGTGATAGCACATGATGCAATTCAGAGGGAACGTGTCAGAGATCTTTACTGGGACACGATTTTATTAAGTAGTTTTTTATAGTTCCTTTTATATTCCCTATGGTCCAGGGGACCATAGGGAATATAAAATACATTAACAGCGTGTTTTAGATATATTAACTATAGCCATACACTTGAAAGGTTATTAAGAACCGTTAGGCCAGGTAATAACAAGTGGATTTATTTGTATTGCGTTAAATGCGCTCTCTGTTCTCTCGGTCGACCTTTGTATGTGATAATGTAGCAGGGTGAACACAGATGGATCATCATATGGGCGCCGGCATACTTTGAGAACCATGAGGCTTCACGGGATTTCTTGCTGGCGAATCTCTACCATATTGAGAGGTCTCAAGAGACTTGTAGTTCTTGGGCAAAACTGTAAAATACTAAATCCACTATATGCTACAACAAATGTAGACAATAATATCCCAAAAAGATTATACCTGGACCAATTACAGAAAGAGACTGATGGATGTGACTTAGATTAAACAAGGTTAAATAATGTAATTTACATTATTTAATGTAATTGTTATCAGTGATGTATCTGCTGCCTTTTAGCCTTGATGTATATTTGCTTCTATAATGTGGATAGTGAGTACTTATTCAGCCAGAAATACCTATAATTTATTTCTTTAATATGTTATGAATAGCATAAGGGTTTGATCATCATTATGTTTCTTTTTTGTAGACAAGTCTGCCATTTTGAGAAGATGCAAAGGTTAGGATAGTCCAACCAACAAACTGTAGCTGACATCTTGTGGCTAGAACAAAGCAAAAAGATTGCCTAAAGGAGACGTTATTATACTGTGATAAATTGATTTGATGGGAGATGAAGCATGATGGTGAGGGAATGGGAGGACACGAGTTAATGACAGCGTCAGCAAACATTGACCAGGAAGTAGAAAGTTGGGGATCAATTGTCAATCTTGTCACAAAAAAACCCAGCCTCACCAGATGAACGGCCAAGATGAAAAAACTGAGGGACAGGCTGCCAGGAGATAGTCAGAGACAGCAGTATCCAGCAGGTGTTTGCAGGAGATGAAAGAATTGAGTCTCTAACTTCTTAACACCGAGCTACAACTGAAGAAAGGTGATGCGCTGCACCAAGGTACGGACACAGATCTTTGTGATTGAGGTTTCAGGCTTTGCGATGGGGGATACCGAGAGACTGCTGTGGTACGTGAGGTGCCTGACATGGAATTCTGGTTGGCCCATGTGGAGACGGCCAAGAAGTTTATTCTTAAATTTAGTCCCACCTAAGCTGTTCTCCTACCTGGACACACGCGAGCAGCCTGCAAGGTGCCGCCTTATACCATTTTGATCACCAAACAGAAACCTGAAACATTACCAGCTGGTCTTGTCCATTGCACTCTTGAATCAATTTTAAATATATCTTGTCTCCATTGTTCTATTGTGCAGTTTGGTTCTGTATTTTAAAATGTTTATTTCATAAGAGGTGTTACCGACGGAGGAGTAAGTAAAGGTGTTAAAGATGGCAAAACTGTCACCTTACATGACATTGATATACTAAGAGTTTGACCAATCATCCTAAAAAGAAGGAAAATCTAAATGAATCTAGTCCATACACTTTGTTTTCACAGTGCATACCCGGTCATGAAAATGTAATAACAAGCGTACCATTTTATAGCATATTTCAAGACCTTATATGAAGTATATCCAAACTGTGTCTCAATAAATAACATTGCAAACTTTAAGGAATACACTTTTAATAAGAAAATGCTATTCTTAAAAAATCTAAACCGGCTCAGCACAATAACTAGTTGGGTTACCCAAGCCCCACTGGGACACATGATGGTCAGGACAACCCGCAGACAGTCCACCATCTTGTCCAGAAAGGTAAGTTCCTCCCCCTGGCACACTTGGGCCTTTTTCAATGGTACAGGGGCGGTCATAGTCTCGGGTATACATGTTGGCTGATGGTGCCAATCATCTTCTCAACAATGGTTCTGAGGTGAGCTATCGGCCGTGGTAGTTCGTCACGTCTTTAGTATCAGAACTGAAGTGAGGCCCGTTTGGGTGCTGGCGTCTTACTCAGGGACACATCAAGTCCAACACTGTTAAGCCCCGATGCCGACTAACAAATCCCCAGGTACATCGAATCAGAGCAGGTGCACTTGTTTTTCAGTAACAATTTATGTCAGCTGACATGGCCCCGCAACCCTTGGAAATGAAAGTATCGCTCCTTGTGGTAGTTTTAGACAATAAGGTACTTCACGTGTGGATTGGTCGTTGTTTCTTTTAAAAAGATGGCGCTCTCTGAATTGGATTGCTTTCAGGTGAATAGAGTTGGTCAAAACAGTCCAAATAACCACGAATACGTGTCCGATTAAGATGACCAAGGCTTTCATCAAAATGGGGGGAGGAAGATAGGTTTGGACGAGATGCTACTCATATTCTGGAGGACGCAACTCACTAAAGGGCTAGATGTGCATAGTAAAAGCATTTTATGGTGTTGTGTTAAGAGTATGGTTATCAAACACTCTTTTGTCTACGATGGAGAGATGTAGCGCTAGGTGTTGGGTGGAGCAGGTTTAGGCTCAAGGCGCATGAGAGTTAAAAAGAAACGTATTGCTAAAAGGTGTCAAAAGTTCGTAACGCGATGTGGAGAGAGATCATGTGCATAAAGCGCGAAAGCCTACTTACATGACAAAGGCAGAGAGCGGCAGGGAAGGTCCAGCAGTGTATACTTGCACTTTCATATTGATCTGCTTTCGGATTCTTTTCATCCCATATTCCGGGTTGGCAAGTGCAACACGTTAATGTTCGACTGTTCTCTTTCAAGAGGACAGGGTTGTATTTATCAGGCACGCTGGGTACTCGCAAAAGTCCTCTAACAATAATCTCCTTGGGCGAGAGGCCCACCTCCAGCTCGCCAGTTGCTTTTTCAGATTAAGTTCACGAGGATGGAGGATGG
>OLKM01005770.1:0-15974 GCA_900291075.1 Melanogrammus aeglefinus | reverse complement strand
TGTGGTATTTACTCTTCTTTTATACAGTTTTATGGTATTGAGACATAGACTTTTAAAATTACATTTTTTCTCCATTTAGCAAAACTAAGAGCATTTTCCATATGCGAACGTAATAAGATATTTGGCTGATTTTACAGAAGATGCATCTATTTTGGTTCGAGTTGTTCTGAATGTTGTGTAGTCAATTGTGCCGCGGTTGAGTGGGTCTTTCCTGTTGATTTATTTGCTATTTACGTATTTATTAAATAATGTTGCTCATAGTTTTTAGTACTGTGTACCCATATATTTGACCAATAAGCTGTCTTAAACAAGAATGCCCTTATTTTCTATATCAATCTGATGTTCATTCTAAAAGTAATTTGAAGTGCACATATATTGCGTTATCACCTAATGTTGTCTTCTTCTAGTTCAAAGAAATGTAATACTAAAGTTCTGGTTGTAAATTACGGTTAGATTTCACCATGCACAACCCAAATTGTCTTTTGTGTTTGAATTACTGTTATATACAGTAGAATTCTGCCAACATAGTCCATTGTTGAACAATGACTTAATATCATATCTTCTTTCACTCCAAATGCAATAATCACTAATTGCATGAATTAATTCACCAATTATAATGTGGCTGAATTTGAGTAAATGTTATTAACTGAAAAATATATCTAGATTAACCCTGCCTATGTTTCACATCATTTCAGAATGACAAAGCTAGAGAAAGGAGAGCGTATCCCCTCATGCCAGCCTAAAATTGGTTGGAAGGAAGACATGTTGCCATGTCTCCTCACGCGCTTCCCGGAATATACAAGGCGTGCCAAATAATTTAAAGATGGACAGCTGGGCATTATCTGCAAAATCTTACAGAAACGGTGCCAGGGCTATAGATTCGGCCCAGCTATCTGTGAGTTTAAATTACTGTAATTCAACAAAGGTTTTGGCCTCTGAGTGCAATAACATAATGCTCTTATTTTGTCAATTTGTCCTCCTTTAGGTAAAAGTGAAACCACCATAAATCCTCGTAACAAACTCATTGACTTTCATTTTCATCATTGATCCATATGCCTTGATATACTGATCACTGAATACCTGATATTTTAACAACATAATAGGCTTGTCCTCATTGGAAAAAAAAAATAAGACAAACAACTAATGTTAAAATGACCATAATTTGTTCTAATTAATACGAAAAGTTCAAACTTGCCTTTACAAAGTGGACAAATCATCTCCACCTTGTTCATGACTTGCCTGCCATCATGCAGCTTCAAACGATAATGTTTTTGGTGTCCGATCACATCTGAGGCCTGTTTCAGGTAGTCGGTTTTTTTGAGGCAACCCCGAGTTTTTGTTCACGGCGTGAGTTAGTGAAAACTCTGGTTTCGTTCTCAGGTAGTGCGAGGTTCAAAGCAAATCCGAGAGTTCGTTGCTGCGGCAACATACGCTCCGTGGGGATCTAACCTGCTCGGGGAGGTGGTTTAGATACTCTGAGTTTGTTGTTATAGGGCTGAAGGCAGCCTCCGAAGGAAGGAAAGTGCTTGAAAATGGCAAATGTCACTTTCTACCACGAGAGCCCTGACGTAGTATGGCTGCGATCCTCAGTATAGGAATCTCCGTGAGGACGATTATTTATATACCCCCGGTTGATATACTTTTATTTCTGACAATTTTTCTTCAGCGATGCGCTATCGTTTTTCAGCGCGATCTATGCATTTATTTAGACCGACCTTCTCAGCCCCCAATGTTAACGTGTCCCAAATGCACAAACCGGGGCATTTTTTAAAAGTTCCGAACTCGCTTGCCCGTGGTTAGTTAACGCCTATATTTGAAGGACTTAGTTAATCATTTTGTTCAGATGATATATTTCACCTGTAATCGTAGAGAGTTTTCGACGGTCATTTTTTTAGGTGACAGAGGGACCCCTGCCAGCCTTGCCTTCTGACCACCGTATGCCGATCCCAGTGCCAGAACCCTACAGCAGCGCTAACAACCTGGCGCGATATGAGGACGAGAGCCAGGGTTCGAAAACACGTTTTGGAGTGGGCTGAAGGCAAGATTTCCATGTGCCTCCAAATGCTGCGAGTCACACCAGAAACGGGCATGTGGACATAATAATTGGCATGTGTGGTTCTTCAACATCGCGAATTTTGAAGAGGGGAAAATTGCCCACCTCAGTTGCAGATGACACACATCAACCCAATCCATGCCATGGATCCACAGGACGGAAGGGGTTTCGAGAGAGACTGCCAAAATCAATTTTGTTTGAGTTTTTTCTATTGTAGTTAAATGTATTTATCTATTCCGAAACCTGTTTTTTTGGCATTCCTGTATGGTTAAACTTCGTGTGACAGACCGCAGCCCTCGTGAGGGGGGTGAGTGACACTGGTTCAATAAAATAACGTTGTCCCACCACAGCCACGTATCTAATGAAAGAGAGCAACTACTTTTATTAGGATTTCTTTATTTCCTGAAAGCACAATACAAGTCCATTCATTTGGGTATGTTTTTTGGGCGCAGGAAAAGCGGAGGTATCAGCTCCTTACCACCTTTAACTTGTGTTTCCAAAATTTGGATCTCCAGAGCATCCTTTTTCATCTTTTGCCTTTTACAGGTGTTGCAAGTGACAGTCTTGTCGTCTTTTCGCGAGAAATGTAACCAGACTTTAGAGCGCTTCTGCCGGCGTCGCATTTGCTGCGCTCTGATATCCACAACAACGCAGCACGTGTGTTTACGTCACACGCCATTTGCGGACGAGCGGAACCGATAAGCGGATTCGTTAAGCCCAGGCAAATGTCTAATGGGAAGGCCGAGGAATTGATACATCTGGCCACCGGGTTCTGAGAAGAAACCGGTTCTCGGTTCCCATCCCTACCTTTTCAGTTTAGATTTTTCCTAAAACAGTCATGATTTACTAACCGGTTTACAGGTGGCACATTCCTAATTTTTGACAGACAGCAACAAAGTTAAGCTAACTAATAATCAAAGAGTCGAAGCTCTTGAGTTGATGCTGATTATCCTCACCTGTAAATGCCGATACTCGTGTTATGCTAATTTGTTAAGCAAAGGTGTAAATGCCATATATTTTCTTCACTTGTATTTGCCTGCAGGCGTCTTTAAAACTAAATGCCTTGGTCGGAAACCCCTTACTATTTATGGGGAATCCTGGCCGCCCAAGGAAAATCTGTTGGGGGATCTTGATTCACTTCCTCCCACAGGAAAACGTCTTGGTGAAGGATATCATTTCCAAAATTGAGCAAATGTATGAGCTCCTCCTGACAATAAGATCAATCCCTGTTAAAGATACACCATTATACAGTTGAGGACAAGCGAATTATTATTAGCCCCTATGATGACATTTTTTTATTAGGAAGTTTAGCTGCGGCCTGCAGGCACCAGTCAAAAGCAGCGACTTCGTGTTATCAAGATGTACGCCGGGGGGGTGAAATAAAATAGAGGGAGAAAAGCTGGTCACTTGCAATACATGCTAACTGTGCCATACAACATCTAACTGTGTCACACTAAACCTTAAGTGGCAGCCATGGTATGCAGCCGCCAGTGAGTGCATTTGCTTTACAATTCTGCTCAGCAGGGGGCGGAAGTTGAGTAGGGCGTTCCCTAAGGTGGACCAAAGTCACATAGCCGTTTACACTACTATTTGAATGCGGACACATCGGACACCAGCGTACGTAAACCACCTCCGGAATGTGGTTTTTGTGATCCAATCTCAATGTCGTCTTCCTGCGTCCTGAGAGTGTTTCCAACTTGTTGGAGCTGTCCGCGTTGTGAATCGAATCTCTTAAAACCAGATGTTAGCGGCCAGGCGGAAAACGGGGTCTTGAACACTTTGCTCTGCCCAGGCTTGGTGTCTGTACTGTTGGTGGCTCTCTTTGAAATTTATTCGATGTGAAAACTCTCTCACTCTCAGTCTTGGACACATGGAATAACACTTTTTTTATATCCCATCACCTTACTTTTTGAGCATCAACAATAAAAATGTCTCAGTCTAAACTGCCTTCTGAGCGCATTTACCAGATTGAAAGCAATCATTTGCAAAGCAGTACTATGTCTCAACACAAGGTCACAGTTCTTCAGGGGGCTAATCATTTTGAACCCTGGTAGTTTTTATGATATAATTTTTGTTTTTCTCTCTATGTCAAGAGTAGAAAAAGTAATAAGTAATCATCGATCCCAATATAAAACTAGGATGTTTGGAAAAGCTGTGTTAAAGATTCCTTGCTCTTCTTGACAGCAAAAAAATATATTAAAAAAGTGAAATTTTCATAGGGGGGCTTATCATTTTGTCCTCAACTGTAGTGTATTAATCCCAAAGTAATTCAGCAGCCTACATTACATAAATATTCATGGACACATCTAGCCCATAGCAACATTGAAAACCTCATTTACCCTGAGCCTTTTGAGACAGTATAACCTCTGCTGTAGCCTTAGGGCCTGTGTCCACCGGACATGCTTTTTTCAAGGCGGAGTGCTGTGTGAGGTGTGATACGCAGGGAGTGTTCAATGCATTGCAGACAGGCGCTTACAGTGCAAAAAGCACGTTCTGTGGACCCTAGCCCTTAAGACTGCTTTCACACAATATCAGGCTGAGTTTAACCTAATTAATAGAACAGTAGCAGGGCTTTACGCCTATCTTTGTGGTAGCACTGGTGCTATCAAGCAAAAAAAATTGCTTGATAGCAAAATTTAAAACATAGAACTATAATATATATATATATATATATATATATAAACATTTCAGAACATTTCCTTATTTTAATGAGACCCAAACTATTGAACATATATTTAATAAATTTGGGTACAATTGAGGCTAAATTAAATAGATTGTTCTGAATGTTTTGGGAGGAGTTCTTCCGTGGCTTATATCAGATTTTCTTTTATACTGTTGCAGTGTTGCAGGGCTGTGCTCCACAAGCAGCTGTGCCCCCCCTGGAAAACAGAGGTCCACCAGTTTCTTCAGAGGTCCATCCTTCTCATCCCCTCAACCTCCTCCACCCTTCTCATCCCCTCAGCCTCCTCCACCCTTCTCATCCCCTCAACCTCCTCCACCCTTCTCATCCCCTCAACCTCCTCCATCCTTCTCCAACTCCCAACCTCTTCCACCCTTCTCATCCCCTCAACCTCCTCCATCCTTCTCATCCCCCCTCCTCCATCCTTCTCCAACTCCCAACCTCCTCCACCCTTCTCATCCCCTCAACCTCCTCCACCCTTCTCATCCCCTCAGCCTCCTCCACCCTTCTCCAACTCCCAGCCTCCTCATCTCTCCACAACTTAGAACCTCCTCCATCCTTCTCCAACTCCCAACCTCCTCCACCCTTCTTATCCCCTCAGCCTCCTCCACCCTTCTCCAACTCTCAGCCTCCTCCACCCTTCTCCAACTCTCAGCCTCCTCCATCCTTCTCCAACTCTCAGCCTCCTCCACACCCTTCTCATCCCCTCAGCCTCCTCCACCCTTCTCCAACTCTCAGCCTCCTCCATCCTTCTCCAACTCTCAGCCTCCTCCACCCTTCTCACAACTCTCAGCCTCCTCCATCCTTCTCCAACTCTCAGCCTCCTCCATCCTTCTCCAACTCTCAGCCTCCTCCATCCTTCTCCAACTCTCAGCCTCCTCCATCCTTCTCCAACCTCAGCCTCCTCCATCCTTCTCCAACTCTCAGCCTCCTCCATCCTTCTCCAACTCTCAGCCTCCTCCATCCTTCTCCAACTCTCAGCCTCCTCCATCCTTCTCTTACTCCCAACCTCCTCCATCCTTCTCTAACTCTGAACCTCCTCCAATCCTTCTCTAACTCTGAACCTCCTCCATCTTCCACAACTTAGAACCTCCTCCATCCTTCTCCAACTTTGAACCTCCTTTTTTCTCTAACTCTCAACCTTCTCCATCCTTCTCCCCTCAACCTCCTCCATCCCTCTCCAACTTTGAACCTCCTCGATCTCCAGCCTCCTCTTCCAAGAAGAGGCCCAAAATAAAAGGTTTGATTTACTCTGCATAAATGTTGATGCTACATAAATGTATTACATTGTTAGGGTTTTCTAATTAACACGATATGCTTCATGTGATTTGTATTAATCTTTTCTACTTTATCTTTTTAGAATGCAGAAAACACAACACCAAAAAGGTTTTCCTGTTTCAACGCATTGTTGATAAACGTGTTTTAAACGTAAGTTTAAAACAAGTGTTTTTTTTAATTATGAAACATTTGCAAAGTGTAGTCCTTAAACACAGGAAAAATGAGGGAGTATTTCTTTCAGAGTTACCATTATTTTCCTCTAAAAGAGTAATTTTTACTCATTTTGGATTATAATCATTTCCAGTGGCCACTAAAGTCGGAGGAAAAAAATAGAGTAAATCTTACTGGAGTGATATCAAGAACACGCCCACTAAACTTTCTTAGGTTTCGTTTCTGCCGCCATTTTCTATCGCAGTTGAGGTGAGCGGCAGTTGTGGACGGCGTTGAGAGAGGTAAGTCAGCAAACTACTAAATTCGATTTTATTTAAGATAAAATGTCAGCAAAATTGGTTTTGGCCTACTTGAAATGTAATGCATGTGAGTAACATTGCAGCTGGCGAGTTTGTGGGTCTCACACTGCGTAAATGCCAATGTCGATGCTAACGTCAGCTTCAGCACAAACTATAATGTTAGATGTGAATTTAAACCAAGCCTCACTCGGTCGTTAGCTTCATTTACCACATTTATGCTTTCACTGAGCTTAATATTTACTGACCATTTTATCGAAGGTTTACTCTGAATGTGGTTTGTGCCCTCGGTTAGCAAGTGTGTTTTAATTACATTTTCTATGGATCAGTCTAGTATGTGTGGACTGTTTTCTCTGCTGTTCGATTACGTCACCCTCTTAAAGTAATGGCCTAAGTCACCTTTTTGCCAAAATGATTTTCTTGCCTAAATCAGCTCTTTGTGATGCTAAGCCACCTCTGGTAAAATCCCCAACATCCTCAGTTGAACAGATCATGTGATCCTACACCCGTTTTAGTGTAATGGCCTATGTCAGAATGTGTGAATTAGGCCAATTTATTTTTGCCTAAGTCACTAGACAAGAATGACTTAGGCCATTTTATGAGCGTTTCCAAGATGGCGGCCACTTTCCAAAAAAAGAACGTCTACCAAGCTAGTGAAGTTATTGCCATGATGCAGGACTCGTTCCATACTGGTAAGTGATAAGGTTTTACTATAATAAAGGCTAAGGCTATGAATGTTGCATGTTATTAAGTCTTTTTAGTTAGCATTTGAGTCAGCATTTTAGTAAACAGTA
Organism: Melanogrammus aeglefinus; assembly: GCA_900291075.1. Taxonomy (NCBI): domain Eukaryota; kingdom Metazoa; phylum Chordata; class Actinopteri; order Gadiformes; family Gadidae; genus Melanogrammus; species Melanogrammus aeglefinus. The sequence continues at coordinate 8,702 of OLKM01005770.1, read as the reverse complement.
GGCCTAAGTTAAAAAAAAAGAAAAAAAAAAAGAGTTTACTTTAATGCTAAGTTTGATGCTTATAAAGCATTAATTAAACATTGATTTAATGCTTATTAAAGCATTAAATAACCATTAATTAATGTACCCTTATTGTAAAAGTGTTACCTAAAATATAATACAAAACCACACACACCATCTCCTCTCTTGGTAGGAGATGAACTTGATTCTTCTGACACTGATCAGGCCCCATCCAATGAATATGAAAATGAGACCGTCGTTGAGATGGAGGAAAATGCACCAGGCCAAGACCACATCTTGAAGAAGACTCATCTGCTGATGATGATATTGGCGATCCAGACTATAAACCATCCTGTAATGAGTCCTCTGCCCCTGAAAATGAAAACAGCCTAAACAATACTGTCCAAAGGAAACGAAATAAACGCCTCAGTCCAGGAACATGGAACAGAAAACAATGAATCCAAGGAGAAAACGTCTCTCAAAGGAATGCCATACAACCTCAAGGTGGCAAAGAACGAAGTGCAAAGGCTATGGGTCCTCCCTGTAAACTCGAAGTTCTGTCAAAAAAATCCCAACTCGAGGCTGCCAATAACATTACAGAAGAGCAGCGGCAGTGGATATTTCAGAAAGTTTGGTCAATGAACACCTGGAAAGAACGTCAGTTATACATCACTGCTTTGGTCACAAAGGTTGACATAAAGCAAAGGAAAGTTGCTGAGGGATTCCCGACGCGCAGTATATCATTTTCCTACCAACTGAAAACTTCAGGATGGAGACAGTTGTAAGGTGTGCAAGTCACTCTTTTGCTCTACAATTGGTGTCCCTGAAAAGAACCATTACACCAATGGCTGGAACGAAGACACCATCGACCACGACGATCAAGCAGCAGCCCCGCCATCTAAATACGGACCTAAGAGTGGTAAGCATGCAAAGCTGGATACTTGTGTCACAGATTTCCTTAAGGACTAGTTGAAGGACCTGCCCACTGTTGATTCACACTACTGCAGAAGCACAGCAACCTACAAAAACAAGAGGTTCCTTCACCCAGGCACAACCATCTCCCAACTACATAGGGAATTTGAACAGGCCGGCTGCAACTGTTGAAGTGAGGGCAGTTGGGATACGACAATTTCACAGATGTGTTCCATGAAGAAAACTATTTCCGTATTCCAATCCCGCGAAAAGATCAGTGTGATGTTTGTGTTTCATTCAATCATGGGAATATCAGTAAGGTTGAGTATGATGCACATGTTGCCAAGAAAGATGAAGCCGAGGCAAGAGAGAATCCCGCGACAAGGATTCTGCAACAATTGAGAAGTCCGTTTGGACAATGGACTTCGCAAGCCGTGCTGCTGTCTCCAAGAACCCAAGCCAGCAGCATGTATTACAAAACGAAACTGCAGATCCATAACTTTACCCTCTTCAACTTGGAATCAAAGGAAGGCTACTGCTATACTTGGGACGAATCAGAGGGTGGCCTGAAAAGCGAGGTTTTCGCACATCTACAATATCGCCATTTTGAAGGTGTGATCAAAGACCATCCAGAAATCAAGGAGATAAGTGTGGAGTGATGGCTGTGGTTATCAGAACAGAAATGCAACTGTGGCAAATGCATACTCTGAGCTTGCCAGGAAACACGGGGTACTAATAACACAGAAGCACCTTGTTGCAGGGCACACACAAATGGAGTGTGACAGCATGCATAGTACCATTGAACGCAAAATGGTTGTGGATATCTTCACCCACAGAGACTATGTAATCATACTCCAGACTGCAAGAATCAGACCATCACCCTACCATGTGAAGGTGCTCAAGCATGATGAATTCCTGAGTATGAATGATTCTTACTTCTTGAGCATCAGACCAGGCAAGAAAGCTGGAGATCCGACTGTGCATGATTTGCGGGCGCTTCAGTTTAGCAGCGAGATGGCAAGGTTCCATTTCAAGCTATCCTTTTCAGAGAACACTGCATGGGAAGGCACTGCCACAGAGGATACAGGTGCCAAAAGAGCCGATGGCATGGATAAGAGTATTTCCATGTGCTCTGCCAATCAAGAGAGAAAATTCAGGACCTTCAGTCAATGAAACATGTCATTGCCGATCGAGTGTCATCCTTCTTCGACTTGCCTCATTCAATAGGCATCAAGTCAAAATAAGTTGAGAATAAACCCAGCTCAGATAAGCTGGAGGAGAAGTGAGGGAGATGCACATGCCTCCTCAGGTTTAGTTAAGTTATATTAACGTTAAGTTATATATTATTATATTATTATTATTATATTATTATATATTATTATATTTAGTTTTTAAGTTGTGCTTTATTGTGCACAGAGTTGAAAAATCATTTTGATATTATTCTCACAGAGGAAAGATTTTCCTGCCATTTGTTTGTTGTTTAGCTAAGAGTTATTACAGTTGTGACGTTTGAAGTTTGCTTTACTGAATTAAAGTGCCATTCCACAGCCAAACTTCCCTCTGTCTCCTCTGAGTCTATTGTGTGCTCCACTAGCATATTCAAATGTTGTGGCATAGGCCTACCCTTCCTCATGGTCTGTTACAGTAGTGGGAAAAAAAAGAAATGCACTGTTTTGCCTCACTTATTCCAGAATTAATTCGGCCCAAGTCAGGTTCAAAATTTAGTAAATCACAAAGGCATGTTCATAAATTGGCCTAAGTCATCTTATCCTCTTATGTTACACCAATTGACTGACATCATTATTTGTATATCAATAGTAATCTATTGTCATAAACCTTTGTGTTTGAAATGATTCATATAATATATATACTCTATATATGTTCAGTTTTTTTCGTTTCTGTTTCGAACAACTTGAAAATATGACTTAGGCCATTACTTTAAGAGGGTGACGGTTGAGTTGACTTTTACCAGTTTGTTCTGGTTTTTTCTTGTGTGGACCGCCAGCAAACACGTGTATTTTACTCTGAATTGAGGCATTTACACCGTTTTAGCTAACTGACATGTGGTAGTCTATCGAGCCTACCTGTACATAGGGCTTTAGCTAATTGTAGCATTGTAGCTTAAGCTAATTGTAGCATTAAATGCATGAATTGTTGTGCTCTATATCATCTTAGTTATCTTTATCTTTCAGTAAGCTTAATATTTACTGACCATTTTATCGAAGGTTTACGCTGAATGTGGTTTGTGCCCTCGGTTAGCAAGTGTGTTTTAATTACATTTTCTATGGATCAGTCTAGTATGTGTGGACTGTTTTCTCTGCTGTTCGATTAGCAAGCACGTGTTGAGTTGACTTTTACCAGTTTGTTCTTCGGTTAGTAAGTGTTTTTTTGTGTGTGGACCGCTAGCAAACACGTGTATTTTATTCTGAATTGAGGCATTTACACCGACCTATCGAGTCTACCTATAGGTAGGGCTTTTGTAATACTCAAGCTAATTGTAGCATTCAGTGCATGAATTGTTGTGCTCTATATCAGTGGTTCTTAAACTTTTTGTCTGGCGACCCCACAAAAAAGTATTGTAAGGTCTGACGACCCCACTTTCCCCAAACCCATTCTAAGTCCTTACTCAAAATACCCCCTCAAACGTTAACAACTAAATCAAGCAAAAAATAGTAGGCAAAGTAATTAGTTTATTTATTCCAATATTGAACAACAACCGAGAAAACCAAACAATCACGATTAAACAAGTGTAGGCTGCCGCTATCAGATCAGAACGCTATGTGCGTGGCGCGCGCACACACAAAAGCACACACACGCACACGCACACACACAGCATTAGGCTTACAACGTTACATGAATTATATATATGGCGCGAACAATAACGGTATTTTTTTATTTCGCTTTTCTGGTTTACTATCTTTAACAATTTCAATGGGAAGGGTGGGCCTGCTTCCGTGAACATAGCAAGTTAATTCTAGGAGGAATGCTGCATACGGCGACACGGAGATTTTCCTCCACGGTGCTGAGCCGACATCTGTATTTATTTTTTATATATGCGAGGGACGAAAATGTCTTCTCGCACAGATAGGTCGACCCGAACGGAGTTAGAATGTCCATGGCAGCCTTGGACAATCTGGGGTATTCCTGCGCAACAGACAGCCAGAATTCATCCAGTGATTTTGAGGCAAACGATGTCTGTATGGTTCGCGTCACTGGATAGCTCAAGCAGCGCATCTTCGAGCTCAGGATGACAGATCGTTTGAAAGAGCAGCTGGTGAATGGTGGTCTGTCGTATCCAATATCATAATTTCTCCACATTTCCCGTCGGAAAATATTGATGGAATTTTTCGAGGAGGCTTTGGAGATGAACGTTGATGGAGGCCTTCAATGAATTTACATTCACGTCTTCCTCCTCCAAAAAGTCATGGAGCTCCGAAAACATCTCAAAATCCCCACTCTCCGCACGGACTGCCCAACGCTGCAGCTTTTTTGTGAAAGCATTCACCTTGTCCGAGAGGGTCAGGATGTTAGTGTTAAGGCCTTGTGTAGTGACAGGTTTGAGCAATATTTAATTTGTCGAATATGCATGACAAATAAGCAAGACCGGGCTATCCATTCCGAGTCAGTGAGATGGTGCGCAAAAGGAGAGTTTTGGCGTCTGAGAGGAAAGGTGGCGCACCTCGCTTCGCAACTCTAACAGGCGTGTAAGAACCTTGCCCCGTGAAAGCCACCTAACTTCAGAATGGAAAAGAAGGGATTCGTGTGAAGACCCATTTCCTTGACAGAGAAGGGTGAAGAGTCTTAGTGTTGAGTGGGCGAGATTTGATGAAATTTCACCATTTTGAATTGCTGTCTGGAGAAACATTGTTAAGCTCGGGCTCAAGTGGTCTTGGATGCCAGGGCTTCTCTGTGGATAATGCAATGGGTGAACTTGGCAATGTGGTGCAACGCTAAGACCTTTGCTTTCAGCCCTTTATTTTTCCCCAACATAGGCTTGCCGCACCGTCTGTGCATATGCTTAGGCAGGTTGGCCCATTGCAGCCCTGCGGTCTTCCATCCCAACCATGGAGACAATTAAAAATGTCACTGCGCGGTACACCTTCCTTCCATCGGAGAGCAGAACAGCATGTCTTCGTGAAGTTTTCCTTCATAACTGTAGCGAACAAACACCAACAATTGTGCGACACTTGTCACGTCAGTAGACTCATCTAACTGTACAGAAAACATGCCGTTTTTTACTCTCTCGATTATCTGACATTTCATGTCATTAGCGTTCTCGATAATGCGCCTTGGACACACTGTGTCATTGGAGAGGGGTATTTGCTTGAGCGCACTTGCAATCTTTTCACCATGCATTGCGGTGTCATCGCAATTGCTGCGAGGGAGGATGAAGCTTTCGGCAATTGTGTGTGGCTTCTGTGCTTTTGCCACAAGGTGGGCCACTTCGTAGGAAGCTGCTAAGGCTTTGGCGGGCAAGGTTGCTTGCTCATGCACTGCGGTCTTCTGACCTTGCAGGGCAGCTTCTTTTCGCAGAAAGAAAGTCATTTGTTTCGTAGCTTCCCTCGGGATGGCGGGTTTCGAGATGTCGTTTCCAGTTTTGACAGGTTTTAAGCTCTTCATTCGCCCAGAACATCGCCGCAAATCACGCATTGTGGGTGTGTCGAGGTTACCTTTTTACTTGGCAAGTTAATCCATATATTTCAGAAAATTCTTTCTGATAATGCAGACGCCTCGTTGTGTTCCTTTTTATTCTCACCGGCCTGTAGACTTGTCCAGGCCGGTGGGGACAAGCGATCCTCCTCCGAGGATCGCGGAGGAGTAGACGGACGCACTGGTAGATGGCACTTTCCGAGCTTTTGTTCGATTTTATTAAGCAGCCACCTCTCCATTTTGGCATAAGAGGTTACCCTCGATCAGTTACCCTCGATCAGTTTCCATGGCTGCACCTCTGCGGCGGGAGCAGATAGTTAAATAGTTTCTAATCAGCGGAGTAGCCCCATTGGCTGAACCAGATTTAAAAGACGAAAGACCGTTGAAAGACGAAAACATATATTCTCTCTTCTCGACTTAACTGCGTGTAAAGAGGAAAAGTGTAAGAAAAAGGCCGATTTTTTTTCCGGATTATTATTTTCGGGAAAATATTATTTTCCTTTGTTTCACCTGGCATATTAATAATTTGGGTCATAATAATTGGCGACCCCACGGAATTTTTTCGGGACCCCATTTGGGGTCGCGATCCCTAGTTTAAGAATCACTGCTCTATATCATCTTAGTATCTTTCTTTTTTCCCCCTTTTACATTACTCTTATCACAGATGATCCCCTCTTAATAATGACATGTTATTATAATCACACCTGTTATGTTAACATGCTAGAATCAGTGAGCCCCTCCACAAGCCACTCCGTTGCCAGCAGCAACAGCTCCTTTCTCAGCTCTAGTGCAGAAAATGAAGGGGACTCTGATGACACCATCATTTTGCAGCCTAGTCCTGGCCAAAGAAACAGAGATGACCTGACTCGTCTTGCTCGGGTAAGCTTTGCAGATGGAGAGATCAAGATGGTGATTCTGATAAAAGGGGTAAGGGGGGGAAATGGGCCGGCCAAGTAAATTGGGGCATGGTTTACATTTTTGTCACTGTAAATGTAATTGGCCACCAAATCCATGTCCCTCCCCTCTTTATTTTCCCCTCACACTTAGATGATTGAAAAGATTCTGAGGGAGAAACCTGGAGGAGAGAGGATCCTTACAGAGTACGCTCGGAAAAAAAGCCTAACAGATTCCAGAAGACGTGACATGGTGAAGATATTGGTTGCACACATGGCTAGTGAACATGGGTATGTTGTCATGTAATTAACATCCAACCCTAACATTTATGGTTTTATTTGGTTCAGACCAAGTGCAGTAGGCATCGGCATAGGAGTACTTTTGTTTGGATCTCATACGTGTGTGTGTGCATACTTTAGGACGAGCCCTTCAAGGCGTGTTAAAGAAGACTACGCAAAGGGCATCACTGCCTTGTTTCCATACCTGGCCGATCCCCAGGGCACTTTGGGCTATGTAAGTAAATAAAACAAGTCTAACCTCTTCACTCATTCCTTCTAGTATTGATCAAAAAACCGAGTGAGATTGCAACAAATTATTAACATTTCTAAATGCTGACCTTGTCTCCTAACCTCAACAAGTTGAACACAGCAGATGTCAGACTGGTTGACCTTGATTTCATCAATTCTCCAGACAAGAACATGTGTTAGTTTTTTAAGGAGGAAAAATAAACACTTTCTTGGTTTTTAGGAGCATTATTACAATCCAGTAGATTAGGGGGTGGATTTCTTGCATAGAGAGTTAAAACGCTTCAAAAAGAAGCCTCAGAGGGACAAAAGAAAAGAAACCCTCAGCCACTGACAGGTACATGATTTTTAGTGTGTTAGATTTTTTTTTTGTGAGTTCACATGTTCAATTCATCTTTAATGTGCATAGTGCTTTTTTGTTAGTGATGTGCATCGCAGGGGGTTTAGCAAAAAGACGATTGGCCGTTTGTTTAAGGGGTGAAAGTGGCTTAACTATTTTGAGAAGTAAAGCAAGTATTGCATCAGTATGTGGTTTCACTGTTACAGGTCACTGTTCACTGATCACTGATCAGATTCTGGTGACAGAACCCCCTTCAGTAAGGAAAATCGGCTAACCACAGAAACCCAGTGTTGCGAGGCCATCGCACTCATGATGCATACAACTGATGAAGCAATCATCAAGGAGAAGATGAAACAGACCTTCATCCATCGCCAAGAAATGGTTCATGACCCAGTGAAGTCCTCTGAAATATTCACCACCTTTCCAAGATTTCTTGACATCACGGGAATGGTATGTTGCTCTTCGAAGGCCTTGCCTTAAAATCAAGCTGAAATGAAAAATGACTTAAACAGATCACATTCCTGGTCAGCCCTGGTGCACCTATTAACAATATATGCCATGTTGTTTTCTGTATTCCATCTTGTCTGCAGATAGTGCAGGATTTCAGTCTGATGTTTGGTGATGACATCTCCGCAAAGTTCCTGGAGAAGTGGCCTACTCACTACAGGCAGAAAGTCCTTGAACAAACCCGTGGCCTCACCCAGACAAGCGACCTTGAAGATCTCCTTCATAACGCTGAATCCACAACAGAAGAACTGGAAGATGGTACACTCAAATTAAAGAAATAATAATAATGGAAGAAGGAAATGGTTTGAAACAAAAATATAAACATTTTAGTAAGAATGTCTTTCTGAATTTTCTTGTATTTTCAGGATGGGACAGTGAGATGTCCTCCATCTTGCTCCTTATCCACCTCATGGCCACAACAAGAGACCAGGAAAGCTCTCTGCCAGACAAGCCATTGACCACCTTGTGAAATTCATCAAGGTAATGTTACAGTTTAATTCAAGTTTAAAAGGACTCGCTGTTCTGTCCGTAATATTAAATATAAGGTAAAGGCAAACATAAGGTAAAGGCAGGAAGAAGGTGAAGTGGAGGTGCCTTGCCTTGCCTAGAATCTGGGTTTGAGTCCCAGAGAAAGGACCAAGCTCCTTTAGGTCGGGTTGGAGTCCCAGAGAAAGAGTTCTGTCTGGGTTAGAGTCCCGACGTCTGTCTGGGTTGGAGTCCCAGAATAAGGCCGTTAGTTTGTGGTTAGAGTCCCGACTTGTGTCTGGGTTAGAGTCCTGCAGTCGGTTGCACCAGCAGAACGTAAAGCCGATCATAAGTTCGGGTGTAAAGTCCGCCTTAACCCTACGTTCGACGTAGCTAGTATCAAACTAAAG
>OLKM01005769.1:0-15975 GCA_900291075.1 Melanogrammus aeglefinus | reverse complement strand
GCGTATTGGTATAGCTTTTCTATTTTTGGATCCAATGGTTCCTCTCTCGTTCTCCTCTGCTCTAAGGTCCAGGAAATATTCCATGCGCAGGCCAGCCATTTTTCATGCGGGTTAAACATGGGCTCTAAAGTGTTGAATTAGTGGTAAGTTGCCGGGTATCTATTGTTGTTAATGTCTATGTTGTGTTTGTCTAATGCGTTTTGTCCCAATGTGAATGCCCCTGTCTCCCCTATAAATTGGATGGACAGAGGGAACAGTGAATCAGTAAACACAGTGTATGAGAGTAAGAGAAGTGTGAATGTTGTTGGGTTATTTGAAACCCATGAGTGGTTTATTTGATTTTTTAACAAATTGTAATTTGACCACAACTGTGCGTTTGGGTTCTCTCATAGGTTCCTCCATGTTTATCAAGGGGTATTTAACATGCCGGAACCAGGATACCCTTTAAGTTCTTGTTTTCTCCTATATGCCAAGATTATTTCTGTGATCCTTGAATGTTATATGTTGGCTCAGGAGGTTGTTGAAGTTAGCTTTTAGCGCATGTTACTAAGTGTTGTTTCCTAATAGAGTTATATGTTATTAATTAGTGGGATGGAATTGGTCTGGCTCCTTCACCTTTCTATTTAGTATGTTTTAAAAACAGTTTCCTCAGGAAAGGGTCTAGAATATCCTCTGTCCTTAAGGGCTGGAATAGTGCACGAGTGGCTCTTTAAAGCATTCCCTTAGTGCATATTCTTGTGGAATCGTAATATTTGGGATTTAACTAACCCTCATATATATGCTTCGGGTGGAAGCTACTTTTAAACAGGAGGGGTGTGTGTGCTGTGCCTTTTTTAAAGAATACTTTTATATCTAAGGATTGATGTTTGATGTGGAAATCTGGGCCTTTGTAGGTTGTAGTATCCTAGAAGTCTATTGTTTGTATTTATTTACTTCATGGGTGAGTTGGATCTCGATGGGTTATGGGAATTTAAGGTGGACATGAATGTAGGAATTCTGTTGAGGATCGGCGCCATATTACCCCATTATGTCGTCCCAGAGGCGAAAGTATTTAAATTGTTTAATATGGCCATTTGGAGAAGACCTCCTCCTCCCCATGTTGGGCCATAATATGTCTTAGCATAAACGTAAGGCGAATTTCTTTCCCATAGCTGTCCCCTTGATGTTGTAGGTAAGAACTTTGTTATTAAATACGAAGTCAATTTCTTGGGTTAGGTTAATATACTAATTAGTTGTAATATTTGTCTGTTCCGTCGTGTTGGATCTGGGAATTTTCTAAGGTGTTTTTTTACTACTTGGATGCCTTCAGGTTATGGGGATGTTGGTATAGAAGACTCTTGACGGTCCATGGAGAATAAAGGCATCAGGTGGTACTGTTAGTGATTTTGATTGTTTCTACGATAATGGTACGTATCTTTTATATAGGATGGGTCTTTGGTAGAGAGGGGGATCTCAGGAAGTAATCTAAGAGACATTCAGCCAGTTAGTAATAGTATTCTCGCTGCCGCAGTCAGAGACAAATGGTCTGCAGGGGTTTTCAAATGGTTACTGTCCATGTGTGCAAGGATCTTTGTGGATTTTGTGGTAGTACGTAAAAAGCGTCTGGGGTTTGGTTTCGTGTCCTCCCCCAATTAAGATATTTTGCGTTGTTTTTCATTTTTGAATTTACTTCTGTAGGAGGGAGTTCTATAATTTGGTGTAACCGGTTTATATTTGTTTCTATAAATAGATGGGCTTATCTAATTTGCATAATAAGTGTGTCATTTAGTTGACGTTCGATGATCTCTCGAATATGTATTGGTCCCTGCTTGAGTATTATACTACGATGACCCCTTATCTTGCCGCGTGTTTTATAACTATGATGTATTGTGTGTTGTAGTTCCTTCAAGGTCCTCCTTTTCCCCGGGTGAGGTAGGGTTTAGGGTTAGGTGGTGAGGGTAGGTACACCGCCCAAAGTCGGCGGCCGGCACAAAAGGCACGGGCCTAGATCTCTGGAGGGCAGCATTGGCCACCACCGCCCCACAAAAGCCCCAACGCCTAATGCGACTTGGCATAGCGTAATGCCATCGTCTTTAATGTTAGGGGTTGACGTGTTGGGGTTAAGGATTACGGTGTTGAAGGTTGGGTTAGGATTAGGTTTAGGGGTTAGGGTTAGGTGTGATGGGTAATGTTAGGGGTTGAGGTTGGGGTTAGGATTAGGGGTTGGGATTAGGGGTTGAGGTTGGGGTTAGGATTAGGCTTAGGTTAGGGTTAGGGTTAGGTTAGGGTTATAGGTTAGGTTTGAGTAGAAGGCACTTCAACCATGTGCCGGCGCCAGGCGGCACACTATGGGAGAGTGGGATGGCATCGGCACCGCACAAAGCTAATATATTTAACAATCTATTATACTTTGACTTAAACAAATAATATAATAAGTAAAATAAAAACAATGAATAAAACTAAATTAATTGGGGGTAGGGGAAAAGAGCTGTAACATGAAGTTAAGGTTAGGGAATGGGATTAAAAAGGTTATGTTAATGGTCTGTTCTTCTTGTCCAATGGTAGGCTCCATAAATCCGGACCAGGATGTAGCAAGGAGGAAGGGCCGGAGAGTGGAGGAAGCTACCATGAAGGGGGAGTAGACCCAGACACTTTATAAAGGTACTATAAAAGAGAAAAAGGCATGTGAATAAATTCAGAGCATAAAGTTAAAATGATATGGCTAGGCTCTGGCAAGGTTAGCGTTGATTAGAAGGCACTCAACCATGTGCCGCGCAGCAGGCACATGGGAGAGTGGATTGCACGGGCCACAAGCAAATATATTAACATAATAACCTTTGACTTAAAAATAATAATAATAAAGTAAAATAAAACAATGAATAAAACTAAATAATTGGGTAGGGAAAAGAGCTGTAACATAAGGTTAAGGTTAGGAATTGGGATATTAAAAAAGGTTATGGTTAAGATTAGAGAAAAAAAGGGGTTATGTTGAGGAAAAGGATATAGGGCGGGTTAGGATTAGGAAAGAGAGGTATAAGAGAAGGTTATGGTCAGAGGGAAAAAGAGATGGAAAAAGAGAACAGACCCCAACACAAACCTCACTCCTAATCCCCTATCTTCCTTTTCTAGATGACAGGGACAGTGTGTGTATATGTGTCTCGCCTGAGAAGGTCGCGGCTCGGAAGAAGACGTGTGTCGGGACAAAGGTCAAAGACCCCTACAGAGCTGGAAAATGAGGGTTAGAATTATTATCTTCGCCTGATCAGGTAGTCGGATGCAGGTAAAAACACCATAAGAGAGACATCACACATGAGTTAATGAGGGGGCCCGGTGGGTACCACCATCATTTAGGCCCCTCGGAGCGGTAGATCCAAGTCTGGAAATCCAACTCCTCTCAGCTGACCTTCTCTGGACCGGGTCCGATCCACCTAGGATTGGTCTCCAGGCCAGAAGAGGGAAAAGCTAGAGATATCATGCATGGCAAAATGGGCGTACAATTAATTCGTAACCGTCCCCCTCTGAATATGTTAGATGTGCTGATAAAGTCTCTGCTTTAAAGTGGCACCTGTTTACCCACATAGATAGCTCTGCACCTGCTGCATTGGATGGCATAAACAACGTTAGTAGAAAGGCAGCGAGAAGGTTCTGCCAGATGGGGGCGCCAGATTGTAATTAAAGATATACTTTAGGGTGAGTAGAAGTAAGGGTCAAGGTAGTGCGTACAGTTTTATTTAGTGCTGTATGGACCAGCATATCTTTAAGATTTTCTGTTGCGGCGATAGGCCATAATAACTTTAAAGGGTGCAAGGTGGAATTGGTTTTGAAGTTTTAACATTGTTGAATGTTTGTCTGATGGCTTGATGAAGGGGCCTAATGACCGGGAGAATGTGGTGACAAGTGGAATATTAATTGGTGGTCTATGTTTTTGTCCTTTGCAGAGAGGTTGGCCCGGTCAGAGATGGGAAGAGAGAGCGGCTACTTTCCTGCTGTGATGGTACGGAGAAAGCGTCTGGAGTAACCGCGGGGTCTAAGGGCCTCAAAAGAGGGTCCTTTGTAGCCTCCTCTACATGGTGGGGAAGAGAAACAAATTCGATAAAAACGGAATAAGTTGAGATTTAATATGGAACTAAAAGTGTGTCGGGGATGGTAGCTGCTGCTAAATAATAAAGAGTGTCTGTCAGTATCTTTAAAGTATACTTTAGTGCCTAATGTTTTGTAAACCATCTATGATTTTCAGAAAAAAAAGAGACTATAGTGTCCAAGAAGGGGACCTTGCTGGAGATGAAGGGTGTGTTTTAAGGGTAATACGGGGGGTGATGAGAATTGAGGAATGTGAATAAAGTGATTAAACTCAGTTTCCGACTTGTCCCATAGACCGAAAATGTCATCGAGATAACGATAGTATAAGAGCGGGCGTGACGGGCACTTGAGGAAAGCTGATTCTTCCCAATCAGCCAAATAGATATCTGCATAAGCTGGTGAATATTTTCTGCCCATAGCGCAACCGCATATCTGAAGAAAGAAAGATTTGTCAAACAGGAAGTCATTTCGGGTAAGGTGTAAGTTGTAGAAACTGTAAAATAAAATAATCAGGGCGAGATGAGTCGGGTGATGCTTCTAATGCTTTTTTAACAGCCTCTAAACCAAGAAGGGTGTCAATGTTAGTGTAAAGAGAATCCACGTCTATAGAAAAGATGAACGTGTTCTCAGGGACCTTTAAATATTTCAATTTATTTACAAATGTATACGTGTCTTTGACGTAACTGGGATGGGAATGGGACAGGGGATTTATATAGTAGTCTATAAACTCTGCCAAATTATAGGGACTCAGAACACACAATCGCTAACAATAGGACGACCCGGAGGGACGTAAGAATTATGGGACGTAAGGAAGTAAGAATAATCTGTATTAAATTCAAAATAGTCCAAGATTTTTAAGCGTCGGTGGTAAGTATGTATGTCTCGCCTCAACAGGTCGCGGGTCAGGAAGTGACGGTGTTGGAATAAAGGTAAGGCCACGTTCAAGGACCTCGAGTTCTAATGGGGTCAATGGAAAGACAGAGAGATTAGTAACATTGGACAGGGAGACCGGAGAGAACGACAATGCGACTGGCGACCCAACTATAAATCCAGTTGGGTCAACCAGTCCTCCATCATCAGTCTCCCGGTCTCCGGAGTCCAGTGAATATTATCCTGTGTGGTTTGGAATTTCAATAAGGATAACTGGTTAAGGTAACCAGAGCGAGAGTCCACATACTCTATGCCTTCTCTCACAAAGGTATTGAAGGCCTTAACGCAGCGAAGTTGGCCGGTGGATAACCTTATAGAAACGGTCAGCAGTGGGACAACAATACGGGCCTGTGGGAACCTCTCCCTAGCGACCCTGATCAATCGGCGCATGTCTTTAGTGATGGTGAGTGCCGTCTGCTCTCTAAGGCAGTTGTTGATACCTATAGAGAACAGGATCAGTTTAGTATCTAGTCTAGGAGATGTAAGCTTAAGCAGGATAGCCGTAAGGTGTCTAAGTGTAGCTCCTGGGTAGCTGTCCGCCTGGATACCGCTAAGTCTGAATTTGGGTATACGGGCGATATTTGAATCACCCATAACTATGATGGGTTGCCTAATGGGAAGGGACCAAACGGAGGCCTTACGATTAGTATAAGCGTGGACGCGGGGCTCGTTGCGAGAAGGGGACCCGGACTGGTCATCCAACGATGACTCAGATGGAGGTGGGAGGCGCAATGGAGGAGAGAGAGAGGAGGGGGAGGATGAAAGGGAGGAGTTGGGAAGAAAAGATGGAGCCTGGTGGGACAACAAGATATTAGGTTCTTCCCCTGTCGTGGTAGGTACACCATCTGCCGGAGGGACCAAAGGAGGTGAAAGGGGACAAGGGTGAATATCGGCAGAAAAGGTAAGCAGGCTGGGTTGTTTTTCTGTTTTACAATGGTCAGTACTAATTTGCTCAGTAACTGGCAAAATCGTCTCCTTTGTCAGAGGAGGAAGCATTGGGGGCGAAAGCAGAGGAAGGCTCAGAAGGTGAGGTCGATCGCTGGTCGATCCTGGTCTGCTCCTGCGGGAGAGACGATTGGTCTGGGGGTTGAAGAGGTAAGGGATGTTATTAAGGGTTCGGAACCTGGTGTAGAAGACTTCGAGAGGGTCACTGGGATGTGGTTTACAGAAGTTAAAGAAATGGTGTCAGTTGGGTTAGTCTGTGTTGGTATAGTGACCGGAGGTGGACGTGGTCTGACCACCGGAAGACGTTGTGGTAGAGGAGGGTGACCTCTCCATGGTGGCTGAGGGACTGGTGCAGTCGTAGAGGTAGGAGGAAAGTGTCGGATCAAACCAAGAGAAAATGGTGGGAGGGAGAGAAGAGAAGGAATGGGTAAAGGCCTGGAAGGTAAGAATGAGTGTATATTACGGTGTTTAAAGGGAAATGAAGCTGTTGGGGGTCGTGTAGGAAGTGGTGGGAAGACTGTGTGATCCGAGAGATGAGCAGCGGGAATAGCAGGTGGTAATGGATCAATAGTAGGACTGTTTAATAATAAGCGAAGTGTAATGATGGATGAAGGAGTCAGGCCTCTGCCGTATCTTTGACGGGCCCATCTAAGGGCTCTCTCAAGGGCCTCTGCACTAAATATGCTCAGGGTCAAGGGTAGGTCCCTTTGAATCCCATTATAATGTTTTATTAAAGTCCTTAAGTTATTGTTCAACCATTCAATGGTGTTATTCTTAATTTCAGACAAGACAATCTCATCTGGTGCCGCCGGTTTGATGAAGACTGTGAGGTAGGCAACCTTTCTGGCCATCCCCAATGGGGGGACCCCTGTTCTAAGGGCTTCTTCCAGAATTTCAATATGGTGGATTGCCTGTAAAAGTTTAAAATAAGTTTTACTTAGTACAAAGTCCGAATTGTTTACAGTGTCTGTCCCAACAGGATTAACCTTGGAAGGTAGAGGCTTCTGTGGCACTGTGTTATAGGTACCCAATAGGCTAAACCTATTTTTGAAAGAGTTTGCCATATTAAAGGGGGGGCCCCAGACTAATTACTAAGAGGAGTAAGACAACGAGGGAGGGGGTTGGAGTAAAAGAAAAAGAGTGAAGGGAAAACAGAAGAGAAAATAAAAGAAGAAATGCAAAATAAACTAAAATAAGGTTAAACTGAAATTTGCTATTAAAAAAGAGATAAATAAGAAGATAAACTAAAACAAATATAACATGGGAGTCAAAATATAAAATTAACTCGACATAAATCAATAGGAAAAGGTTGGTAAGATGATGTGGTCCAGTAGGTTGATGGTTATCTTAGCTGGAGTAGATCAGGAAACAAAAAAAGTTTATTGGTAGACTGGTGGTTATGGGCTGGTGGTAATTCCAAAAAGGCAATTAAAGAAGGGTTCAAGGGAGGAAGGATAGCTAGAGTAGGACCGGTTGATGGAAATGTTGGGTCGGTCTTCAGCGTAAACACATACATATAAATGTATATATGTGTATACACACAGATATCAATGTCCAAAAACACAGCAGACGACCACACTCTACTCTAGGTTAAGAGCAGAGCGAGGAAGGCAGGAGTGGGTAATTGTTATTTCTCCGTGTTAGCTTCCCAAAGTCTTTTGTGTAAAAACACTTTAGAAAAAAAACTCTTGAACTGATCACGCAGATGTTGGGGTACTCACCGCCCAATAGACCACCAGGAAAAAAGGAGAGGGTAAAACAACCTCACTCGACATCGTTGGCAGGTTTTGGTAAGTAAAAAATCCAAGAGCAGTTATAAAAATAGGTATTTATTGGATCCAAGAATCTGGACTAAAAAAGGAGGTTGCACACCAACAAGGTGGAAAAAACCTCAAAGTAAAAAATAAAAGAATAACTAACAAATTTCCGTATACAGCAAAGAAAACAATTTACCCAAATAGTTTCTCTTGCATTAACAAAGAGATACAGAAAAAGATGTGCTCCTGACGTTTCACCTATTCGGCTTCATCAGAGGATATAAGACAAGAAAACAGAAAGAGCATATATAGGGTATGTAAGAGCAGGTGATGTGAATCAATTGATTGAGATTGGTGATGGTCTGTTCTTTGTCCAATGGTAGGCTCCAGAAATCCGGGACCAGGATGTAGCAAGGAGGAGGGGCCGGAGAGTGGAGAGCTACCATGAAGGGGGAGTAGACCAAGACACTTTTAAAGGTACCATAAAAGAAAAAGGCATGTGAATAAATCAAGCATAAAGTTAAAATGATATGGCTAGGCTCTGGCAAGGTTAGGTTGAGTAGAAGGCACTCAACCATGTGCCGCGCAGCGGCACATGGGAGAGTGGATGGCACGGGCACAAGCAAATATATTAACATAATAACTTTGACTTAAAAATAATTAATAATAAAAGTAAAATAAAACACATGAATAAAACTAAATAATTGGGGTAGGGGAAAGAGCTGTAACATGAGGTTAAGGTTAGGAATGGGATAAAAAAGGTTATGTTAATGGTCTGTTCTTTGTCCAATGGTAGGCTCCATAAATCCGGGACCAGGATGTAGCAAGGAGGAGGGGCCGGAGAGTGGAGAGCTACCATGAAGGGGGAGTAGACCAAGACACTTTTAAAGGTACTATAAAAGAAAAGGCATGTGAATAAATCAAGCATAAAGTTAAAATGATATGGCTAGGCTCTGGCAAGGTTAGGTTGAGTAGAAGGCACTCAACCATGTGCCGCGCAGCGGCACATGGGAGAGTGGATGGCACGGGCACAAGCAAATATATTAACATAATAACTTTGACTTAAAAATAATAATAATAAAGTAAAATAAAACAATGAATAAAACTAAATAATTGGGGTAGGGAAAAGAGCTGTAACATAAGGTTAAGGTTAGGAATGGGATAAAAAAGGTTATGTTAAGATAAGAGAAAAAAAGGGGTTATGTTGAGGAAAAGGATATAGGGGCGGGTTAGGATTAGGAAAGAGGATAGAGAGGTTATGGTCAGGGAAAAAGATGGAAAAGACAACCCCAACACAAACCTCACTCCTAATCCCCTATCTCCTTTTCTAGATGACAGGGACAAGTGTGTATATGTGTCTCGCCTGAGAAGGTCGCGGCTCGGAAGAGACGGTGTCGGGACAAAGGTCAAAGACCCCACAGAGCTGGAAAAGAGGTTAGAATTATATCTCGCCTGATCAGGTAGTCGGGATGCAGGTAAAAACACATAAGAGGACATCACACATGAGTTAATGAGGGGGCCCGGTGGGTACCACCATCATTTAGGCCCCTCGGAGCGGTAGATCCAAGTCTGGAAATCCAACTCCTCTCAGCTGACCTTCTCTGGACCGGGGTCCAACCTAGATTGGTCTCCAGGCCAGAGAGGGAAAAGCTAGAGATATCATGCATGGCAAAATGGGCGTACAATAATTTCGTAACCGTCCCCCTCTGAATATGGTAGATGTGCTGATAAAGTCTCTGCTTTAAAGTGGCACCTGTTTCACCCACATAGATAGCTCTGCACTTGCTGCATTGGATGGCATAAACAACGTTAGTAGAAAGCAGCGAGAAGGTCTGCCAGATGGGGGCGCCAGATTGTAAATTAAAGATATACTTTAGGTGAGTAAAGTAAGGGTCCAAGGTAGTGCGTACAGTTTTATTTAGTGCTGTATGGACCAGCATATCTTTAAGATTTCTGTTGCGGCGATAGGCCATAATAACTTTAAAGGGTGCAAGTGGAATGGTTTGAAGTTTAACATTGTTGAAATGTTGTCTGATGGCTTGATGAAGGGACCTAATGACGGGAGAATGTGTGGTGACAAGTGGAATTAATTGGTGGTCTATGTTTTTGTCCTTTGCAGAGAGGTTGGCCCGGTCAGATGGGAAGAGAGCGGCTACTTCCTGCTTGATGGTACGGAGAAAGCGTCTGGAGTAACCGCGGGGTCTAAGGGCCTCAAAGAGGGTCCTTGTAGCCTCCTCTACATGGTGGGGAAGAGAACAAAATACGATAAAAACGAAATAAGTTGAGATTTAATAATGGAACTAAAAGTGTTGTCGGGGATGGTAGCTGCTGCTAAATAATAAGAGTGTCTGTCAGTATCTTTAAAGTATTACTTAGTGCCTAATGTTTTGTAACCATCTATGATTTCAGAAAAAAAAGACTATAGTGTCCAAGAAGGGGACCTGCTGGAGATGAAGGGTGTGTTTAAGGGTAATACGGGGGTGATGAGAATTGAGGATGTGAATAAAGTGATTAAACTCAGTTTCCGACTTGTCCCATAGACCGAAAATGTCATCGAGATAACGATAGTATAAGAGCGGGCGTGACGGGCACTTGAGGAAAGCTGATTCTTCCCAATCAGCCAAATAATATCTGCATAAGCTGGTGAATATTTTCTGCCCATAGCGCAACCGCATATCTGAAGAAAGAAAGATTTGTCAAACAGGAAGTCATTTCGGGTAAGGGTAAGTTGTAGAAACTGTAAAATAAAATAATCAGGGCGAGATGAGTCGGGTGATGCTTCTAATGCTTTTTTAACAGCCTCTAAACCAAGAAGGGTGTCAATGTTAGTGTAAAGAGAATCCACGTCTATAGAAAAGATGAACGTGTTCTCAGGGACCTTTAAATATTTCAATTTATTTACAAATGTATACGTGTCTTTGACGTAACTGGGATGGGAATGGGACAGGGGATTTATATAGTAGTCTATAAACTCTGCCAAATTATAGGACTCAGAACCACAATCGCTAACAATAGGACGACCCGGAGGGACGTAAGAATTATGGGACGTAAGGAAGTAAGAATAATCTGTATTAAATTCAAAATAGTCCAAGATTTTTAAGCGTCGGTGGTAAGTATGTATGTCTCGCCTCAACAGGTCGCGGTCAGGAAGTGACGGTGTTGGAATAAAGGTAAGGCCACGTTCAAGGACCTCGAGTTCTAATGGGGTCAATGGAAAGACAGAGAGATTAGTAACATTGGACAGGGAGACCGGAGAGAACGACAATGCGACTGGCGACCCAACTATAAATCCAGTTGGGTCAACCAGTCCTCCATCATCAGTCTCCCGGTCTCCGGAGTCCAGTGAATATTATCCTGGTGGTTTGGAATTTCAATAAGGATAACTGGTTAAGGTAACCAGAGCGAGAGTCCACATACTCTATGCCTTCTCTCACAAAGGTATTGAAGGCCTTAACGCAGCGAAGTTGGCCGGTGGATAACCTTATAGAAACGGTCAGCAGTGGGACAACAATACGGGCCTGTGGGAACCTCTCCCTAGCGACCCTGATCAATCGGCGCATGTCTTTAGTGATGGTGAGTGCCGTCTGCTCTCTAAGGCAGTTGTTGATACCTATAGAGACACGGATCAGTTTAGTATCTAGTCTAGGAGATGTAAGCTTAAGCGAGGATAGCCGTAAGGTGTCTAAGTGTAGCTCCTGGGTAGCTGTCCGCCTGGATACCGCTAAGTCTGAATTTGGGTATACGGGCGATATTTGAATCACCCATAACTATGATGGGTTGCCTAATGGGAAGGGACCAAACGGAGGCCTTACGATTAGTATAAGCGTGGACGCGGGGCTCGTTGCGAGAAGGGGACCCGGACTGGTCATCCAACGATGACTCAGATGGAGGTGGGAGGCGCAATGGAGGAGGAGAGAGAGGAGGGGGAGGATGAAAGGGAGGAGTTGGGAAGAAAAGATGGAGCCTGGTGGGACAACAAGATATTAGGTTCTTCCCCTGTCGTGGTAGGTACACCATCTGCCGGAGGGACCAAAGGAGTGGAAGGGGACAAGGGTGAATATCGCAGAAAAGGTAAGCAGGCTGCGGTTGTTTTTCTGTTTTACAATGTCAGTACTAATTTGCTCAGTAACTTGCAAAATCGTCTCCTTTGTGTCAGAGGAGGAAGCATTGGGGGCGAAAGCAGAGAAGGCTCAGAAGGTGAGGTCGATCCCTGGGTCGTGGTTCCTCCTGCGGTGGAAGACGATGGGTGTCTTGGTGCTGGGTTGAAGAGGTAAGGGATGTTATTAAGGGTTCGGAACCTGGTGTAGAAGACTTCGAGAGGGTCACTGGGATGTGGTTTACAGAAGTTAAAGAAATGGTGTCAGTTGGGTTAGTCTGTGTTGGTATAGTGACCGGAGGTGGACGTGGTCTGACCACCGGAAGACGTTGTGGTAGAGGAGGGTGACCTCTCCATGGTGGCTGAGGGACTGGTGCAGTCGTAGAGGTAGGAGGAAAGTGTCGGATCAAACCAAGAGAAAATGGTGGGAGGGAGAGAAGAGAAGGAATGGGTAAAGGCCTGGAAGGTAGAATGAGTGTATTACGGTGTTTAAAGGGAAATGAAGCTGTTGGGGGTCGTGTAGGAAGTGGTGGGAAGACTGTGTGATCCGAGATGAGCAGCGGAATAGCAGGTGGTAATGGATCAATAGTAGGACTGTTTAATAATAAGCGAAGTGTAATGATGGATGAAGGAGTCAGGCCTCTGCCGTATCTTTGACGGGCCCATCTAAGGGCTCTCTCAAGGGCCTCTGCACTAAATATGCTCAGGGTCAAGGGTAGGTCCCTTTGAATCCCATTATAATGTTTTATTAAAGTCCTTAAGTTATTGTTCAACCATTCAATGGTGTTATTCTTAATTTCA
The DNA here is from genome assembly GCA_900291075.1 of Melanogrammus aeglefinus. Lineage (NCBI taxonomy): Eukaryota > Metazoa > Chordata > Actinopteri > Gadiformes > Gadidae > Melanogrammus > Melanogrammus aeglefinus. Next base: position 3,387 of record OLKM01005769.1, on the reverse strand, counting down.
GACAAGACAATCTCATCTGGTGCCGCCGGTTTGATGAAGACTGTGAGGTAGGCAACCTTTCTGGCCATCCCCAATGGGGGGACCCCTGTTCTAAGGGCTTCTTCCAGAATTTCAATATGGTGGATTGCCTGTAAAAGTTTAAAATAAGTTTTACTTTAGTACAAAAGTCCGAATTGTTTACAGTGTCTGTCCCAACAGGATTAACCTTGGAGGTAGAGGCTTCTGTGGCACTGTGTTATAGGTACCCAATAGGCTAAACCTATTTTTGAAAGATTTGCCATATTAAAGGGGGGCCCAGACTAATTAACTAAGAGGAGTAAGACAACGAGGGAGGGGTTGGAGTAAAGAAAAAAGAGAGTGAGGGAAAACAGAAGAGAAAATAAAAGAAGAATGCAAAAATAAACTAAAAATAAGGTTAAACTGAAATTTGCTATTAAAAAGAGGTATATATAGAAGATAACTAAAACAAATATAACACTGGGAAGTCAAAAATATAAATTAACTCGACATATATATCAATAGGAAAAGGTTGGTAGGATGATGTTGTTCCAGTAGGTTGATGTGTTATCTTAGCTGAGTAGATCAGGAAACAAAAAGGTTATTGGCTAGACTGTGGTGTGTGAGTGGCTGGTGGTGATTCCAACAAAAAGCATTAGGAAGTGAAGGTAGCTAGGAGTGCCGGTTGGGTGAAATGTTGGGTACGGTCGTTCGCAGTACAACATACATATAAATGTTTTATTGGTACACACAGATATTGCAAGTCCAAACACGGGCGACGGCGAGCGTTTTCGGGTATAGAGCAGAGCGGAAGAGGAGTGGGTAATTGTTATTTCTCCGTGTTAACTCCCAAGTCTTTGTGTAAAAACACTTTAGAAAAAAACTCTTGACTGTCACCGATGTTGAGGGTACTCCCGCCCAATTAGACCACCAGGGAAAAAAGGAGAACGGGTAAACACCTCATCGACATCGTTGGGCAGTTTTGTAAGTTAAAATTCCAGAGAGCGTTTATAAAAATAGGTATTTATGGATCCAAGAATCTTGGACTAAACAGGGGTTGCACACCAACACGTGGAAAACCTCAAAGAAACAATAAAGAATAACTAACAAATTTCGTATACAGCAGAAACAATTTACCAAATCGTTTCTCTATGCATTAACAGAGAGAACAGGAAAGATGTAGCTCCTCGCGTTCCATATAATCGGGCTTCATCGAGGATCTAAGACAGAAACAGAAAGAGCAATATATAGGGATGTAGAAGCAGGTGATGTGAATCAATTGATTGAGATTGGTGATTGGTTTTTTGGTCACATGGTAGGCTCCAGAAACTCCAGGGACCAGCGATTAGCAGGAGAGAGGGGCCGGAAGAGTGGAGAGCTGACCATGAATGGGAGTAGACCAAGACACATTTTAAAGGACCATAAAGGAAAGGCATGGAATAATCAACATAAAGTTAAAATGATATGGCTGGCTCCTGGAAGGTGAGGTTGAGTAGGGGCACTCAACCATGTTGCCGCGCAGCGGACAGGAGAGTGGATGGCCGGAGCCCAAAGCAAATTATTAACATAATACTATTGACTTAACTAATATAATCAAGTACTAAACAATGAATAAACCTAATTAATTGGGGTAGGGGGAAGAGCTGTAAATGAGGTTAAAGGTTGGAATGGATTAAAAAGGTTACTTATAATGGTCATGTCTTTGTCCAATGGTAGGCTCCATAAAGTCGGGACCGGATGGGACAAGAGGAGGGGGCCGGAGAGTGGAAGTACCATGAAGGGGAGTAGACAAGACACTTTTAAAGGCGTACTATTAAAAGAAAAGGCATGTGAGATAAATTCCAGCATAAAGTTAAATGATATGGCTAGGCTCTGCAAGGTTGGTTGAGTAGAAGCACTCAACCATGTTGCGCCGCAGCGGCCACATGGAGGGGATGCACCGGGCAAAGAGCAGATATATTCACATTATAACTCTTGACTTAAAAATAATAATAATAAAGTAAATAAAACAATGAATAACTAAATCATTGGGTAGGAAAAGCCTGTAAATAAGGGTAAGGTTAGGCAATGGATACTAAAGGTTATGTAAGAATAAAGAAGAAAAAAAGGTTATGTTGAGGAAAGATTATAGGGGCGGTTAGGATTAGGAAAGAGGATAGAGAGTCGATGGTCAGGGGAAAAGATGGAAAAACAACCCACACACACCTCACTCTAAATCCCCCATCTTCCTTTCTAGATGACAGGGCAGGTCGTATATGTGTTCGCCTGAGAAGGTCGCGGTTCGGAAGGACGGTGTCGGGACAACGGACAAAAGACCTACGACGCTGGAAAACGAGGTTAGATTATATTCCGCTATCGGGTGTCGGATCAGGGGTTAAAACACATACAGAGGACGGTCACACATGATGTTAATGGAGGGGGCCCGGTGGGTACCACCAGCATTTAGGCCTCGGAGCGGTAATCCAAGTCTGAAATCCAATCCTCTCAGTGCCCTTTTTGGACCGGGTCCACCTAGATTGGTCTCCAGGTCCCAGAGAGGGAAAGCTAGAGATATTCATGCATGGCAAAATGGCGTTACAAAATTCGTAACCGTCCCCTCTGAATATGGTAGATGTGCTGAATAAAAGTCTCTGCTTTTAAAGTGACCTGTTTCACCACATAGATAGCTCATGACTTTGCTGCATGGATGTGCATAAACACCGTTAGTAGAAAGCACGAGAAGTCTGCCAGCATGGGGGCGCCAGATATGTAAAATTAAAGAATATACTTTAGGTGAGTTTAAATTTAAGGGTCCACGGTAGTGCGTGACATGTTGATTTTAGTGCTGAGGACAGCTATCTCTATGATTTCTGGTTGACAGCGATAGGCCATAATAACCTTTAAAGTGGGGCAAGATGGATGGTTTGAAGTTTAACATTGTTGAAATGTTTGTCTATGGCTGATGAAGGGGACCTAATGAACGGAGATGTGGTGAAAGTGGAATTAATTGTGGTCTATGTTTTTGTCCTTGCAGTCAGGTTGGCCCGGTCCGAGGGAAGAGAGCGGCTACTTTCCTGCTCTGCATGTACGAGAAGCGTTCCTGGAGTAACCGCGGGTCTAAGGGCTCAAAGAGGGTCCTTGTGCCTCCTTAATGGTGGGGAAGAGGAACAAATCGATAAAAACGAATAAGTTGAGATTTTATAATGGGACTAAAAGGTGTCGGGGCTGGTAGCTGCTGCTAAAATACTAAAAGGTCTGCAGGATCTTTAAAGTATACTTTAGTGCCTAATGTTTGTAACCATCTTATGATTCAGAAAAAAAGACTATAGTGTCCAAGAAGGGACCTTGCTGGAGATGAAGGGGTGTGTTAAGGATATACGGGGGTGATGAGAATTGAGGATGTGAATAAAG
>OLKM01005768.1:0-15982 GCA_900291075.1 Melanogrammus aeglefinus | reverse complement strand
TTCGACAGCCCGGCCAGTAAACGCCCGCAGAAGCGATGCACGGGTCTGGCGTTCCGTAGTGCCCCGCTCACCGAGCCGGGACCAGCTGAGCACCTGGGGACGAAGCGACGGGGAACACAGCTGCATAGAAGTTTTTCTACCTAGGGCTCCTCCAGCTGCGGTGGACCACCCCGTTGTCGTGCGAGCGGCAAGCATCCCCACTGGCGCAGTGGTAGGCCTTCACCTCAGGCCTCGTGCCGACTACCCTCCGGCAGCTGGGCGCTGCCGCCGCCTCCACCAGTCCGCACCACGCCAGGTGTCTCGCTCGCCCGCTGCTGCTGCTCCAACTGACTCCGCCAGTCAACCAGGAGCCCACCCCCTACCGCCTCAACCGATGGCTGGTCAGCCTCGGTGGTCTGGCAGAGCCGCACACCTGGAGACTCGTGACCCGCTCCTCCTGTCGCAGGCAGTAGCGCCACTCAGGACGCACAGGGCCCGCCGGGAGAGGCTGCGTCGGCGTTGGTGTGGATACGCCCTCCGACTGCTGGATCTCAAAGTCGTATTCTCTGCAGAATCTCCGCCACTCGACCCTGCCCCTCAGCGGTTCTAAGCTGACGAGCCACGTGAGCGGACGCCCGTGTTGGTGCGGACCAGGAAACGCTTCCATGTAGTACGGCTGACAATGCCGCACGGCCAGCGACCATACAGCCAACAGCTCCGTCGGGTCACGCAGCTATTGCGCTCGCGCCCCGACGAGAGTGCGGCTGAAGTAGGCTCGACGGGACGTTCCCCTCCCCCACCCCCTGGGAGAGGACCGCACCGACCCACTTCACTGCATCGGTCGTCGTAGGATAAAGGGCGACCGCGTCGGGGTACGCTACAGGCACCGGGCCTCGTGAGTCCGCTTGGAGTTGGGCGAAGGCCGTGGCGAAGCGCGTCGTCCCAGACCGTACGGAGCCGGCGCTGCCCGTTTAAGCGGTGGAGGGGGCTAGCGACCGTCGCAAAGTCTTGACCGAACCGGCGGTAGTAACCCCCGCCCAGGCACCAGAAAACTTCGGCAGTCCACCCGGGCGTTGGTGGGCGGCCAGTCACCCGGACCCGCAGCTGCCTGCCGGCGTTAGCTGGCTACGCCATGCGCGTTCACGCACGTGTCCCAAGAACAGCGTTTCCTCCCTGGCCACAGGGACACTGGCAGGGTTCATGCGACCAGCCCGACGCGACTTGGCAGAACCTCCCGCAGGTTGCGCAGCGCTCCCCGGACATGCGGGCGTGCCACCAGCTAAATGTCCAGCGTACACGACAACAGACGACTCCGGGGGACTGCCTCGCACAGCACCCTTCCATCATCGCGTCGAGACTCGCCGGCGCCGTTCCATAGTCGCGAACGGCATGACACAGGAAACTGCACAGCCCTTGCCCAATGGTGAAAGGCAGTCTTAGGTCTGGCTCGGCCGCCAATCCACGCTGCCAGTATGCCGCTACGCCAGGTCCAGGGAGCTGAACAGCTAGACCGCCTCCCGATGTAGTCCCGGCGTCGTAATCCGTGGAGCGGTACGAGTTCCTCCGGGTGACCTCGTTGAGGCGCCGGTAGTCGACGCAGAAACTCCAGCTACCGTCCTTCTTCTTCACCAGGACGCGGCCGGGGCGCCCATGGAAAAAAAAAAACCCCTTGGGGGAAAAAAACGAGGGCTCGATCACTCCCCGGCAGCCATCCCACGGATCTTGGTCCTCCGCCGCTTCGGCGCTGGCATGCATCGGTGGGGCCGCAGGCGGATGGGCCTGAGCAGAGGCCGGTGTTCCGATGGCATGCTGCAACCAAGCTCCTGTCCGCCTGAGTCTCATCTCCCGAGCCGCAAAAATTGTCCCCGTATCTTCGAGTAACAGCCTCAGGCTGCAGACTCTGCTGTCGTCGAGGCCAGCTCCACTGCGCGCAGTCCAAAGCGCATGGACGGCCTCGTGGGTTTCTCAGGGGAAAGGAAAGGGGCAGATACAGGGCCACGGGGGAATGCAGGACGGGCATGAAGGCAGCGGCTCCTGGGGCATAAACCCGCGACTACTCCGCTGGCCGCCAGAGCCCCCGTGCTCCCCCCGTCCGGACTGGAGCGCACCATGTCTCCGTCCGACGGTGAGGTTGCTCCAGCCATGTCCCATTCCTGGCACCAAGGTTCAGGCAGATCAGCCGATGATGCACGAGTCCCGGATGTCGCGGAGGCCTAACTCATGCATCACCTCCCGGTCCACACCCTGACGCGCCGCTTCCTTCCCCTCATTCCGTCTCTCTGTCCGATAACGGTCGTCAGGCGGACGCTGGTCGCCGTCCACCCTCCCCGAGAGTGCGCGCGGTGGTGCCGGACAAAACGCCCGGTACGCACCAGGGAGATGGTGACCCCAGTGTCCACCAAGGGCGGCAGGGTCGGCCGTCGATCCCGCAACGGAAGGTAAGCCCCTGGGCGCGGCCCGGCCGCCAACCAGAGCGCACCGACCCGTGGAGGGGGGCAGGAATCCGGAAGCGGCGGTCGCTCACTGGGCCGCTCCGCCGCCCTGTTTTCCGGCCGGACGAGATGGTCAGCCCGTGTGCGGTGCGGCAGTCCGGGCCAGATGGCCTGGCTCATCCGCATCCGGAAACCAGCGCCGGTCAGCTCCGGATCTACCTCTGTCGTCGGATGGTGGACGCTGTGGTGAACGCTGGCGGGGACGCTGGGGCGAGGTCCAGGCCTGGAAATACTTCCTCGTCGTCCCGGTCCGCTCGTAGTCCGCCTGCGAACCGTGAGGTCGGGGCACCGGACGGCTTGTAAGGTCGGACAGCTCCTGCTCCGCCGTTCCGCCAGCCTCAAAGCAGCCACACTGAGGTCGGGGCCGCGGCGAGGCGGACGTGCCTCCCAGCCGCGCGGGCAGTCCCGGAGGAATGATTGAAGGGCTAGGTCCCTCTAGCCGCAGCTGGGAAGTTCTGGGTAGCCCGTTGGCGTACAGCAGTAGTCCGCTGCGTTCATGGCCCCCACAACGTTCCTCCCGCGGGGCGGCTGTTCGCAACCTCCCGCTGTGGCTCATCGCACCCTTCCTGCCCGAAACGCTCTCAAGGCCAGGGTCAGGGCCCGGAGGTCAGCTGGTCTGTTGGGGCTAGGTCCAGCAGAACCTGCAACGCCGTCCTCCAACGCTATGGGCAAGCTGGGCGGCGGACTCGTCCAACCCCAGCCGTAGTTATCCGTGCGATCCTCTACTGCGCCAGGTATGGTTCGCAGTGGTGTTATTTCCAGAAAACTTGGGAAGCCTGTAAACAGGGGCGACCGCCGCCGCCGATCCTGCGACAGAACCGTCAACGGCACTGCGGTGGCGTGTTGCGTGCGCCGTCGGCGCCCAAGCCATTTCCTCCGAGTCCTTCCTCTTGAACGCGTCCCTGCTGGAAAACGTTCTTTTTCCATGATCCACTTCTGACACCAATGTCGCGCCGATAGGAAGAACAGGAGTCGGTTCTTGGTCACTAGGGGTCTGTGCCCTCATGAACACCGCTTGATCTACAGAAACCCTCTTTTATTGCCTCCTCACACGCACTAGAACATGCAACCTACTAACAACAAGTCCATTCTCAAGTGACGGTGGCAACAACCTACAGAATCAACACACATCAATTAACAATCCCACCCATTAACGGCCACTGATCATTAATAACCCAACAACTAGTAAAGGAAACTACTACTACTACTACTACTACTACACTATACTACTACTACTACTACCTACTACTACAGACCCAAGAACAAACACAACAACGGCGAAACACGAAACAACAGGGAATCCCCAGAATCCCCGGTCACGAACCCGGAAGCGACGGAACCGCGCCCGGCGAAAACACCCGGTCGCTAAGTATAGTCTCAGAGTGAGAGTTTAGATTCCCATCTGACTCTCGAGGTCGTTTTCTCCCGCTCTCTCTCTTCTCGTGTCGCTAACTTGGGATGCAGCATATATGGTGAGTACATATGGTTCAGTGGCGCTCATCAGCGCAAAATCTATCGTCGGGGAGTTTTTTTTTTTTTTTTTTTTTTTTTTTTTGCCGTGAGAAATGTTGGGGATGTGTGGCGTCGTACACCGCGTCAACACGCGTCGGAGTGGAGCTCTGCAGACAGACAGACTAGACGACAGACAGACAGACAGACAGACAGACAGACAGACAGACAGACGAAGACAGCCGACAAAATATCAGAACAATGTGAATGGATTAACATCTCCTGGTGGATTAAATAGTTTCACGTTTGAACAGTTTTACAATAAAACGTAAAGACAGCTAAACTAAGCCCTGCTGTGGACGACATGGTTCTAGTCTAGTTGGGACCTGGGAGACCTCTGAAGGGTCGCTTTCTGCAGACCCCGGAGAGAGCCGCAGCAGCAGCAGCAGCCCCCCATGCTGGAGCTGTGGAGGGGGGTCGTCTCATATGATATATATACGAACACTAGATGTCTCCTCCGCGTCGTGGCCAACGGAGTCTGAACGTCGCCATGGCGGCCATCTTGCCACAGGCCCGCGTCATCCCCATAAATTGTGTTGGCTAGGGTAAAATGTATTTTTAAATAACCATAACTTGCTCAATTTCAACCATTTTTTAAAATCGGATTGTTCGGTTATAACGTCAGAGATGTAGTATGACACTACTTATGAATAATCATGTTATGTCCTAAAAAATAGAGTACTGTTCTAAAATATGTAGATTCCAATATTCATCAAATAGGCTATTAAGGCATGTTGAAATCCCCACCCTTACACCATGCCATTTATAACACGGCATACTTAGAATAATTGAGGCCTTGAACAAATCACCATACACGTCCATACATTTTCCAATTTTGAATAAATACTTTTTAGTGGAGGCTAAACGCAATGAAGTTTACCACCTGAAATTTTCAGACATAGTTTACCCACCTCTCATAAATCTAATGCCACTCCAATAATATAGTATAATCAACAAAATGCACTGTCAATGAAGTTACCACCATTGGTGTAAAACATTAAAACCAGTGGACCTCAGCAATCATCAAACTATGTCTCTGATGTCTTTTTTAAACAAGTGCATTCACAGTCAACCTGTACTGGATCACCAATTATAAGATATTAACACAACCCCACCTTCCCTTCACTATTTACCACTGACCCCTAACTTTAGACGTAAACCTGGTTCAGTCAAACCAGTCTGAAACACCATTGTTTACACACTCTTCACTCTCCTACGAAATTACTTATAAAAGGTACTTTCCAAATAATTTTAAAGATTTTCCTAAAATCAGAATGGGTTTAACACAAGGTGTTACAGAAGCATGATGATATCTTTTAAAAATATGGTCCTCATCCACAGACCACAGCCACTAAGCCTCAGCAAGCCATCGGAGTCAGGTGCCAGCGTAATACTCCATCAAGCTCAGTGGAAATTACACAATTCTTTTCATGGCAGAGTGAGTGTATGTTAGCTGAGAGTGTGTTAGACACAGATAGAGGACATAGCGGCAGCACACAGAAAGCACACCCATCAAAATGACAAGTATTTTCTACAACAAACTTCTCAACACACACACGTCAATTAAAAAAAATAAGTGAAATACTGTAAATAACAATTCGGTTTAGTAATCTACCGCTTAGTGATCAAATGTAACTCTGGACCAACGTGATCACTACAAGCTGTTTCCACTAACCAATATTATATTTTTATTAATAAATATAATGCCCCCAAGAGCGCGCATGGTATTGGACACTTCAGCTGTGACCACAGTAAAAGGAAGTCCACGCGCTCGCCACTGATAGAAGACGATGTCTCCTCCGAGTCGCTGGCCAACGGAGTCCGAACGTCCGCCCATGGCGGCCATCTTGACCACAAGGCCGCTCATCCCCATAAGATTGTGTAGGTAGGGGTAAATGTACTTTTTAAATAACCATAACTTGCTCCAATTTTCAACCATTTTTTAAAACGGATTTGGTTCGTTATTAAACTCAGTAGATGTAGTTATAGTCCATAGGTTTGAACAGTTATGATACGTATTTGAATCGAACGTACATGTTCTAAAATATGTAGATTATCAATATTCACTACAGAGGTCTATAAGCCGCATGTTGAAATCCACCTGTACACCATGCATTTATACGTGGCATACGTTATGAATAATTGACGGCGCTATGTGACAATGCTCGTTTTGCGTCCAGAACTTACAACTTGAAGTAGGTATCTGTAGTTCTACCTGGAGGCTAAGCGGACCGTTTAGCTTTATTAGGCTCGGCTCAATCGCAATAGTGTACGCGACCTCTCATAATCTAATGCACCCTCTATAATAGGTATAGTCGCAGAAAGCCTGTATGAAGTACCACCATGGTGTAAACATGAAATCGTGACCTTCAGCATCATCAACTAGCGTATCTGGATGTCGATTTTAAACAAGTGCATGGCAGCAGAGCACTTACAGAGATCACAGCTTTGAAGTAGTTTACCCACCTCTTATTTTTAATCCCACTAGTGCCTAGCTTACACGAAATGGTAGTATACCAGGTCTGAACACAATGTTTACAAATATTTACTCATTAGTTATTATAAAGGTGTGTTTCGAACATATTTTTCAAAGCGATCTTCCTATGACAAATGAACAGAATGTTTGAACATGCACAGCGCATGTAAAAAGGCATCGCATCCATGTGTTACTGTCAACATGGTCCGCGAAAATCAAAAAGACTGTTCAAACCAGCCTCAGCAGCCACTGAGTTACAGGTGACGCGTCATCTCCACAGCTCAGTGGAAATCAGAACAGCAATTGCCATCACCAGAGTCTAGTGTATGTTAGCAATTGTGCTCTATGACACTAGCATTGCTCCGTAGGCGCAACACAGAAGCATACACATCATATGACAAGTGCAATTTTCAACAACACTCTGCAGTACACACGTCAATCACAATACACATACATTTATAGTTATATTTTTGATAAAATATTTGCTTAGAGGGCTGTCAATTTACAGTATACAGGCCTGAGTTTCACTTTTAGTTTAATGATTGAGTAAATTTATGTCTCTATGGAGAACTTCAGAATTGTAGTAGATCATGCATGGGGTCGCTTAGGTTGTCGGAGCAGGAATTCCGGCTAGGGGACAGCTACAAAGATGTTTAATGTAGTTGTAGGATGGGATTTCAGGTGCGTTCAGTGCAGTCAGTCGGTGCTTATCAAACTAAGGATGGCTGCGGACTGTGTAAAGGTTCTACCTTACAAGTGAGGTAAGAGGGCAGAAAGAGAAATAGAGTGTATTAGTATATTAAGTCATGAATGGTTAGTATTAAATAAGTACACTACACCAACACAAACACAAGACAAGACCTGGGCCCCGTTTCCCGATAACGATGGATCTTCGCTCGTACGATCATTCTATTGAAGGATCTTTCGAATCATCGGTAATTTTCTTTGGAGCGTTTCCCGAAACTCTCCTCTGAACATGAACGCGCATTCGCTGCACTCACGACGTTCGTAGGGATTGTACCTGTCCACTGACATGGTGCTGAAACGGGCTAATGACGCAGGGGAGAGACGCAGGAATGTCGCAGGAAAATGTGGTTAAAAAGGGTTAAAATATCTGTCCATTAAGGCCAACCGCAGAGAGTAGCCTACGAAAAGAATAGAGTGCAATAATAATATGAATGCTAAAGATATTAAAATACAATTGATTAGGCCTAGGCCGACATATACTGTCTATCAGTCCTAATCCTGAACGCACTGTGCATACATTTATTCACGGGATTTCCCCCTCTGAAATCCATTCCAATTCCATATTACAAAAATCCAAAATAAGTTATGACAACTACATTTATCTTAATGTGCTGAGTGATTTCCGAAACATACTTAGCGCAGCAAGAGAGCCGACTTTATCTGATTCCGCATAAGGTTTAATTGATTGGCTCTCTAGTAGAGAATATTTGTAGACATAAAAAATGCAAAGTTCCATTCATTCATGATCATTCAAAGACGGCTATTGCTGACCTGATTAGGAGAGCTTGGTGAAGTAGGCTATTGGCGTTCGAGTTATGGTTCCATATTCCGTATTGGACGTCAATATGGGCTATTATGACATGGCTCTTCTCCATGCCGTGGAATGCTCCATTCACTTCATGGGCCCTTCACAACAACGCCAGCTTCTTCGGTTGATAAGCAACGTCAACGTCTTTGGCTAACTATTTCTCTGCTGATCAACACTACGTACGGTAACAAATAAATTGTAAAAAGACGCCTTGTGAAGTTATCTTTTCGTTTGGCAAGTAGCCGCTCATTATCGAAAATAAGCCCCTTCAGGTCGAAGCGCCTCCGTGTCCCGTCGGTGTCCGGTTCGCCCTGTCTGGGATATTTTCCCGATAATGACTGGCGTTCTATTATCCCACTTAACGTCAATATTACTCTGCATGTGGAAGGGAAAATAGCTTTATTTATAATTACAATATTATGCTGCTGTATTTTCAGAGACCCCCACAGATATTTGAGTTTGCTGCTTTCATGGGAGCCAGACGCTCTCTATGGGAGCTCAGCTGGCTCCCACCTTACTCGAACCCTGGCTATAGGTCTTTTTACACTGCCGAGCCGGTTCGGTCGCAGCTTGGCACGCCCTGCGATTTCACCTTCTTCGTCAAATCCCCCGTTCGTCACGGCGCGGGGTTTGGTCATGGGGAAGGCGGGGCTGTGCACGGAGTCTCTGACCTCTTAAGAATAATTATTGCATACTCCCGAATGTTTTCATTTTTTTTATGAATGAAGACACCCGCATGCAATAATGAGTTCACTCATTATTGTGTAGAAACGCGATTAACTATGGTAAGGGATGTTCGTTACTGTCTAGACAGGGTCCAATAAATAGTGAACTTCACAGCCTCACCGAAGCGCCTATGTGCTTAATGCAAACAATCGCAACAAAAAATGCCTGCAGAAATTCTCCGACACCCGCTGGTCTCAGCATGATGCATGTAGCCTATGTCTTCTGTCATTGATCAATATGAGGACATTTTAACCACGATGGTTGAATTAAAATCTGAGGGAGACAGCAAAGTGCAGCTTCGAAAGCGACCACCCACACAAGAGCAATGGAATCATTTGATTTTATTGTGACGTGGTGTTTGATCGGTGCATTTCGGCTGCACATGTATTTTTGGAATTTTTAATTGCTGCAGTAAATTATGTTGTTGTTGACTTCTAACATCTATCTTTGCTGTTTAAATCAGTCGTCTTTGAGTAGGCCGGTGGTAACACTGTTTTTGGTTGCCAAAATGGCTCCAAGCTGGGCATTCCGTGGTATAGGATGTATTTTAATAAAACGCATTAAGAACACATACTTACACTTAAGATACTAATTCACAATAGCTTTGTAAAGGCCAAAGCACAATGAACAACTTACAAGATTATCATAGTCAAAAATTCCTCTTAGTTAATTTTTTTTTTTGTGTGTTTTTGGCAAAGTTTTTGTTAAACACGGAAGCAGACAAAAGATATAAAAATATATCACAGACATGAAGCTGAACAAAAACGTACGAATTCACACGGGGACATGCACACAAAACATTAGTTATTAAGAGCACATAGAAACATACAGTAGATTACTCCCAAAACAAACACGAACACTATAGAGGATCACATATTACCAGAGGCGGACGGAGTACACAGATTCCTTACTTGAGTAAAAGTTCAGATACCCCTTGCTAAATTTTACTCAAGTACAAGTAAAAGTACTACAGTCAGATGTCTCTACTTAAGTAAAAGTACTAAAGTACTTGTTTTTAAAAAGTACTTGTGTGTAACGACATATTCGTGTCTAATGGCATATTCATGTGTTCAACTATTGAATAATTTACTTGTACAGTAAAGGTATAGTCAATTATGGTGTATTTGCGTCACCTACTGGCGAAGAGTTAGCGCCACTCCTTTAGGATTTTATTTTGATATATTCAGCAACAGGAAGTTGGGTTAAACAGTTCATTTCCCAAAGACCGTTTATGGCAGAAGTCACTGCAATCATCAATGCACGCCCATTGACACCCATCACAATGGACCCTGACGCACCATTCCTTCTCACACCAGCAATGCTCCTTACACAGAAGCTGTACACCCCAGTTGCTCCTCCAGGTCAGTTCACTGAGAAAGATGTGCATAGACAACAATGGCGACAAGTGCAGCATCTTGCAGACACCTTTTGGGGCAGATGGAGACGGGAGTATTTGGCAACACTCCAAACAAGAAGAAAGTGGCAAGTCAACCGTCCAAATCTCAAAGCTGGAGATCTGGTGCTGATGAGAGACTCACAAGCGCATCGCAACGAGTGGCCCATGGGGGTCATCAACAGAACATTTCCGGATGGAGACGGGAATATCAGGAAGGTGGAGGTGAAGGTTTCCAAGCAGGGAGCCGTCAAGACTTACCTGCGACCTATAACAGAGACTGTCTTACTTATGTCCCCTAAGGACTGATTTCTGAAGTGCATTTTGTATAGAAGTTGGGAGTGGTATTTTATATACCAGACGGGGAGTGTAACGACATATTCGTGTCTAATGGCATATTCATGTGTTCAACTATTGAATCATTTACTTGTACAGTAAAGGTAGAGTCAATTATGGTGTATTTGCGCCACCTACTGGCGAGAGTTAGCGCCACTCCTTCTTTAGGATTTTATTTTGATATATTCAGCAACAGGAAGTTGGGTAAACAGTTCATTCCCAAAGACCGTTCGGTAAAGAAACCACATCGAGATAAACTCCTGTAAAACTCCTGTTAACGTTCTCGGCCTTGGAAGGCTTTTGCTTGTGAGTTGATGAGAACCAGTAGTATTAATGAAAGTTCATAACAGGATAATTAAGTTGTAACATTTCATGTTTATTGGACCACTTATATTTTCGTTTTATATAAGTAAGCCTACATGAAACAAAAGGCCTAGCCACGTTAAGGACCATAGACCTAAACAGCGTGGTTGTAATGCAGCGAGAGTAATATCAATGTTTGTATTCTTTCTGTGTTCTTCTAGTTTTAAAACACACACATAATTCACAACTAACTTCACTAAAGAGAAGAAATCCAGCCCAAGGTGTCGTCTGTTTATTGAAGAAAAGTTAACTGGTTTAGCTGCCCGTCTTGTTACGGCTACAAGGACGGAACAGTAAAAAAGCAACCCGACATCGGTGGAACCACGAGGAGCCAGTCGACAGTTCATCCCGCTTGCCATCACTTCATCTGGTCACGCAAGGCCCGCACCAGGCGCTGGAAAGATGGAAGGCAAACGCAACTGAAGACAGCCCAGGTACTCTCGGTAGCTTGGAAACAAGATCATGTGCCTCCATACAGTCAAGTCGAACATCAGCTAGCATGGCTGTCGCCGCTGCACGTGCTAAAGCAGAAGCAGCGCAGGCTCGTGCCAGTTATGTAAAGAAAGAGACTGAAATGATGCTTGAAAAGGCTAAGATTGAATGTGAGCTTAACAATTTAAGACATGAAATGGAAGTTGCAGCTGCCATAGCAGAAGCAGATGCACTTGAGGCAGCCACACAAGGGTCTGAAAAAAGTGAAAGACATTTAGTCATGATTGACACCAAAGAAAGGACAAGACAATATGTCGAGCAACAACAACAGGCTGCTGCTGAAATTGAAATGAAACCAGCCTCTCCATCAAGGCAGCGCCTCACTGCCACCACTAGAGAAACTCTCTTGCCAGAAATTGAAAACAATCAGACAAAACCAATCCCAAGTCCACGGCTCGCTAAAACTCCACAAAATCAGACTCAATTCCAACCTGTCTTCAGCTCAGAGAAATTCTCAACCAGCAGCACAATTCCACCACGGCCACCAGATGGCAGCAAAGACACTTATGACATGGCCAAATTTCTTGCAAAAAGAGATCTCCTCACATCAGGCCTTACACAATTTGATGACACTCCAGAAAATTACCGGGCCTGGAAATCATCCTTCATTTCAGCCATTGAAGGACTAGATTTAAGACCAAATGAGGAGTTAGACATGCTAGCGAAATGGCTTGGGCCTGAGTCAGCAAAACACGTGAGACGACTGCGTGCAGTACACATCGGCCACCCATCACGCGGTTTGCATGATGCATGGGAGAGACTAGAGGAGTCTTTTGGGTCACCTGAAATGATTGAAAAGTCCCTTTTTGACAAGTTGACAAACTTTCCAAAGCTGAACGGCAAGGACCCAGTGAGACTTAGAGAGCTTAGCGATCTCTTACAAGAAATCAATGCTGCCAAAGAGGATGGTCTCTTACCTGGGTTGAGCTATCTAGATACAGCACGGGGAATTGCTCCAATCATTGACAAACTGCCTCACAATATCCAAGAGAAATGGATCGGCCATGGCTTTAGATACAAAACAAAAAATAAGGTCACCTTTCCACCATTCATCGGTCTTGTGCGAATTCATCTGCAATGAAGCACGAGCACGCAATGACCCAGGGTTCAGGACTGTCCAGCCCCCACAGACCATTGCAGGCCAGACACAGCCTTCAAAAGACCCACAGAGGAGCTTGGTCACAACGCATAAAACCGAGATTGTGCAGCGACATGACGAGTCAAGCTCTAACACAAATGACATTTCAAAGCAATGCCCTCTTCACAATAAGCCACACCCTCTGAAGCGGTGTCGAGGCTTTCGCAACAAACCCATCTCAGAGCGTAAAGCCATCTTGAAAGAGAACAGAGTCTGCTTCAAATGCTGTGCTTCGACCACACACTTAGCCAAAGACTGCGCTGAAGCAATACAGTGTCAAGAGTGCAACAGTGACCAGCACGTTTCAGCACTTCATCCTGGCCCACCGCCTTCACCACCATTCTGGCATGGCGGGGAGGAAGCTGAAGCCACCACGACGCCTGCAGTGACTTCAAAGTGCACAGAGGTCTGTGGAGAGGGGCAGAGCTCACGATCTTGCTCCAAGATCTGCCTAGTTAATGTTTTTCCCAAAGCTCATCCAGAGCTAGCAAAAAGAGCCTATGTGGTGCTAGATGATCAAAGTAATAGGTCTCTTGCAAAATCTGAATTCTTCAATATGTTCAACATTGAGGGTGCAGACTCACCATTCACACTACGAACATGTGCCGGCACAACAGAAATGATTGGCAGAAGAGCCACAGGGTTCACAGTAGAGTCATTGGACGGAGGCACGTCACTCACACTGCCTACACTGATTGAGTGCAACAGTATCCCAAGTGACAGAACTGAAATACCAACCCCAGAAATCACAAGGCATCAACCTCACCTCAGGGCAATCACTCAGTCCATCCCACCACTCGACCCAGAGGCCAACATCCTTCTCTTGCTCGGGCGTGACATCCTGAGAGTGCACAAGGTCAGGCAGCAGTACAATGGTCCACAAGACGCCCCATACGCTCAGAGGCTAGACTTGGGGTGGGTGGTCATCGGACAGGTGTGCTTAGGTAAATCCCACAGCAATGTCAATGTGCATACTTACCACACAAGCATCCTCGAAAGCCAGCGTCCCTCAGTCTTCGGGACATGTCCAAGCAAGGTGTATGTCAAGGACAAGCATGGGCACAGGTGCATGCCCAGCACCTTTCCAGTACATCAGAGATCCACATGCAGTGACAGCAGTGTCGGAAACACCCTGTTCGAAACGTCTCCAGATGACAACAAGGTGGGGCTTTCCATCGAAGACAGGCTGTTCCTACAGATAATGGACAGAGAGGTGTACATGGACAGTGAGAACAGCTGGGTAGGGCCCCTTCCATTCAGAACTCCCAGGCAACGTCTGCCAGACAATCGGGAACATGCCAGCATGCGAATGGCCTCACTGCAGCGAACATTTGAGAGGAAGCCTGAAATTAAACAAGACTTCACCGCTTTTCATGCAAAAAAATCCTTGATCGTGACCACGCCGAGCTGGCTCCTGCACTGCCAGAGGGAAAAGAGAGATGGTACTTACCTTCATTCGGCGTATATCATCCGCAGAAGCCAGGTCAGATAAGGGTTGTATTTGATTCGAGTGCAAAGTACAATGGTGTTTCTCTCAATGACGTTCTGCTGTCTGGGCCCGATCTGAATAACAGCCTAATAGGAGTACTGATGCGATTCAGATGTGAAAGCATAGCGGTGACAGTGGACAATTGAACAAATGTTTCACAGGCTTTGTGGTGCATGAAAGACCATAGAGACTTTCTGCGTTTTCATCTGGCACAAAGACAACAACCCAGCAAATGACCTCTGCGACTATCGCAATGAAAAGTGCATGTATTCGGCAACAGCCCATCGCCCTCAGTTGCCATGTATGGCCTGCACAGAGCCGCAGCCTATGGGAGAAACAGAGTTTGGGTCAGATTGCACGTCACTTTGTCGGAGAGAGGGTTCTACGTGGATGATGGGCTCTTGGTCACAGCCCAAGCAAACCAAAGCCATCGACTTGCTTGAAGTGCACACAGAAAATGCTGGCGGTGTCCAACCTGCGCCTGCACAAAGTGGCTTCTAACAGCAAAGAGGTAATGGAAGCATTTCCTCCTGATGACCGTGCCAGTGCACTCAAAGAGCTGAACTTGGATGCAGACCCAATGCCAGTCCAGAGGAGTTTGGGTCTTAGATGGGACCTGACGAAGGACTCATTCACCTTTCACGTATCAGAGTGCCACCAAGCCTTACACACGCAGAGGTGTGTTGTCCACCATTCAATGGACTCTTTCGACCCAATGGGATTTGCCGCACCAGTCACAATCCATGGAAAAATGTTACTCAGAGAGAATCTCAAGTGAGGCACCAGATTGGGACTCTCCTCTACCTGCGGAACGAGAAGCAGAGTGGGATGAATGGAAGAAGCGCTCTTCATGACCTGAAACAGCTACACGTTCAGAGACCATACGCCACCGGCTACAGCGTCCACAGCGGTAAGAAAAGAACTCCATGTCTTCTCAGACGCTTCACTGAAAGCCATCGCAGCTGTCTCTTTCCTCAGAATAACAGACACAGAGCAAAATGTGCACGTCGGATTCGTGCTTGGCAAAGCAAAACTAGCTCCACAAGCTGCACACACAATTCGAAGGCTGGAGTTAGGAGCAAGCAGTGTTGGCTGTCGAGATTGCTGACATTGTCACAAGTGAACTGGACATTTCACTAGATGCAGTTGAATTCTACACTGATAGCAAAGTAGTCCTCGGATACATCAGCAACCAAACAAAAAGGTTTTACATGTACGTGTGCAACAGAGTTCAACGCATTAGACGATCTTCAGAGCCAGCACAGTGGCACTACGTGTTCACCACCTGCAATCCAGCCGACATAGCCACACGTTTCATGCCTGCATCAATGCTGAGTGAAAGTTTGTGGTTAAAAGGACCTGCCTTCTTGTCACGGCCAAGCAGTATGCCAGATGCTGAAGTCTTCGACCTTGTCGACCCAGAGAAGGATGCTGAAGTGCGCACACATGTCACAGTGCTGCATGCTGATGAGTCACAACTTGGATCCTCAGAGATTGAGCGCTTTTCATCATGGAGAGCCTTTGTTGAGAGCGGTAAGCCTTCTCATTCACCATCGCCCAAAACTTCAAAAACCAGATCCACCCCAGAGTTTGGTAGTTCATGGCACTACTGCTCACAATCACGCACTGTCAAAGAGCTGGAAAAGGCAGAGATCGCTATCATCAAGAGCATTCAGCGAGATGTCTACAAGGATGAACTCACATAGCATTGCTCAGAGGGAAAAGCATCCCAAGTACAGCCCACTGCACAAACTGAGCCCTTACTGTGATGAAGAGGGAGTCATGCGGATGAGGAGGCTCAAACTGCTAAGTGGAAATACAAGAAAACATCCAGGCATCATACCCAGCTGGCCATGTTGCAAACCTGCCTTGTGCGAACATTCCACCATCAGGCGGCGTGAGGCAATCAAGGCCGAGTATTCACCGCAAGACTGAGACTGCGACAGCTGGATATGGTCCATGAGCGCAAGACGAGTGGTGAAGCACATCTCCATGACTGCATAGGCCTGTAAGAAGCTCCGTGGCAGAGCAAAT
>OLKM01005767.1:0-15984 GCA_900291075.1 Melanogrammus aeglefinus | reverse complement strand
AAAGCGGGCCACTTCCTCAAATCGAAGGGGAGAGTTCCCCCACTGCCGTCCCCCCACCTTTTTGCGGCACGCTTCAGCGGTGGGCAGAAACCCTCGCTTCACCCTTTTCCACCATTGAGGTCTGACCCCTTTTTTTTAATTTTCAGAGTGTGTGCGCTGCGGAGACCCCACTGCATTTGACGGCCTCGCAAAACACGCTCCCACTCACTTCTCTTGTTTTAGGATAAATATATCCCTGGTGGACAGGGCGTTCCAAATAGCATATGCTTGCCGCATTACCTCGTTGAGCCAAAAATCTCGAGCTCGGACTCCGTGAAGTTTCTTTTTGCCTCTGTCATGGTGCCAGGGTGATCGGATTAAGTTGAAATCTCAGGTCCAGAGGCCTATTTACATTAATAATTGCATATTTAAATGAGGGCGTGGACAGGGAGGATTTGGCCACCTCGCATGTGCGCGCTTCAATCCACGTTGATCGAGATGTACAAAATTAAACGTGCTTGGAATCCATGCGCTTCGCACACTTTGATACATTCTGAATTTAATTTGTGCGTAAAGATAGTTTCTGGGTTTTGGCGTACGGCCAAGTTTCAGATGAAATTCCCACGCAAGTCTTAGTACATGAGGCCCAGGGGACACTTCACCAAACTCTCCAGTCATTCTCCTCTGACGCATGCATTTATCTGTCTTTACGGCCATCGCTCTCTGTACTTTTCCTCATTTCGCCCTCTCACGTCTAACCGGTTTCGAAATATATTGGCTGGGGCCATCATAAATATTAACTGTGGGTCTTGCCACCTCTTCCCATTGAGCCTCTTCCTCATCCAGTTAGACTCCATAGTGCTCTAGTAGCAGCTTCAAGGCTGAGGCTACCTTCCACCACGGACTACCTCATGTGACGTCATCGCCGAGCGGCTGTAAAAAATAACCGCCTACTAACCAAAAACTACAAAAAAATGACTTTAACACCATTTGGGAGACATTTCTACTTTTATATACATATCTTGAGTGATGCTTTATGTACCCATTAATCGAAACTTCCGGTAACCTGCAACATGCGTTTGAAGTCATCCA
This sequence comes from Melanogrammus aeglefinus, assembly GCA_900291075.1. Taxonomy (NCBI): domain Eukaryota; kingdom Metazoa; phylum Chordata; class Actinopteri; order Gadiformes; family Gadidae; genus Melanogrammus; species Melanogrammus aeglefinus. The sequence continues at coordinate 14,913 of OLKM01005767.1, read as the reverse complement.
CCCGTAAACACATTGTACAGACCATTGAGCTGTGTTGTTCGCATACAGATTGGTGCTATACACACACACACACCACACACACACACACACACACACACACACACACACACACACACACACACACACACACACACATACATCACACACACACACACCTTAAAAACATTTTATATAGCTAACACACACACACACGTAATACGGCTACTATTCATCATTGTTACCTACACTAATCATTTCATAGCAGCCTCGACATTCATGTCCGTCACCGAGCGGCGAGATTAGAGTCGCGATTGCCGCAGATCTCCATTTCTGATGCATGGAAAGGGGTTTGGATTGTAATGCTGTTGGCCCCTTCCAAGCAGCCTTCAGTCCCGCACCGTCTCCAGGTTGAGGTCTTCGTGGTGGGGAAGTTTCCTGCGCCACAGAGGTTGATGAAATACTTCTCACTTCACACGTGAGCAGAGCTATTCAGAGCAGAATCCGACGTGGCACACTGCTTGAGGGTCCGCCTGCACCCGCAGTGCAGCCAGCCGGCTGAGAGAACGCGACTGTATCACGGCGTTGATTGACCATGAGAGACGTTGGGGAAACAGGAAGCGATGGTCTTGGCGCTTGGCGGCGTGCTCACTGTAGCTTTGTGGCTTTTGTGTCGACATGGACGCAGTACACGTTCCTGGGGCGCGTAGAATGGGCTCGCAGAGCCGCTCAAAGTTCTCGACCTAGAGACACAGGGGACCGCAATTGGACCATTAATTTTAGTTAGGCTCAGGATGAAACATAAACAGTTTTAAGCTAGTTACACACAGTCCATGTGTCTAACGATCTTTACTATTAGTGAGAAGAAAGTACATTATAGTAAATAGAGTAAAGAAATGAAAAAAAGTTAAGAGGTAAAACATGTCTAAAGATTTTTTAACGCGATTGCTGCATATATCATATGTTCTCTATGCATTGTTGTGAATGTTAGGCGTGTTGGTGTTCAGACATGACAGGGAAAGAGCGGAGCATTATCCATGCTAGAGCGAGTAGTTGAGCCGGACGCACCCTATGGGAATAGATCCGCGCGACACCAGAGTATGACCAGGTGGAATGTCCATCCTTCATAGGGTAGCCTGAGTGGCATAACCCCTTCGTATAACCTAAAGTTTCTGGGTTGATAATGGACCAAGTGCAAGTGCGCACGCAAGTGCACATCGAGATTATCTCAATGAAAATAAAAATCTACACCGTCCAACAGTGCGCTCGCCTCCTTGATGTAGGTCAAAGGTTTGGATAAACGTAGGCCATTTATTGATTCAGGGAGTGAAAGATGGTCCAGATTTGCGAATCGCACATGTTGAGTCCTAGCGTGTGGTACCTTTCATGGCAGACCAACAAGAACGTTGTGCAAGGTAGCCAATCGTGCTTTAAAAGAAACATAACTGGAAGTTGGAAGGCTTGTAAAGATATAGTGAGATTGAGGACATTATAGTAAGTGAGAAGCTGCGGGAGCTAATTGATTATGAGAGCGTGAGTACGAAGGTCTGTGACTCGATGTTTGGGCTTTAAAGTCTTTCCAATAATCTTTTTGTGCCTTCATAGTCTTTTCCATATTAACTTTTAGGTATCGTACCATTCTATGGGGGAGACTAAATAAGTTCTACTTTATGTGGTCATACTTAATTATCGTAGTCTATCCCATTGCACGGTGTTCTACAGTGAAATTTAGCACAATCCCCACCAATATTTTTGGTAGCCTAGTTGTGCCTCGTAATAGATATAGCCTACAGTACACGACGGATATTTTAGTGATCTACAAACGCAAAGTTATTTTACTTGTGACTCTTAAAATTTGTTATATACATGGATATTAACACATCCACAGATACATCATGTCTGCCTGTTTGTGTTACTAATAAATCCAGTGAGTCACTCTTATACAGTATAATTGTAGATCATGCATGGCCAAATGAAATATTGCGTAATCGCACAGAAGGATGGTCAGTTCCTCAATACTTTTTTTCACGTAGGCTACTTTAGCATCAAGAGTCACACAAACATAAAAAGTTGTTAATGATTTGTGTCTTCTTATAGAAATTATAATCCACTTCTTACTTTCTAGAACGAGCGAATTACGACCATCACTGCCAGCTCCTTCCAAGCAGATTTGCATTTCCTCACTGGGGATTCCCTCAAAATAATATTTTCGGGACTTTTGACTTCTTGACTTTTTGGACTGTCCTTTCTCCTAATTGTAAACAACTTTCATTTGGGCTGTTTTCATCCTATTAAAAGCCAACTTGTGATCTCATAGAATTGGTCATATTCTCAACTGAATAAGAAGTTGCAAAATATTCAGCCATAATATGAGCAATTACATGTATTTCCAATCTGTTCCCCTCATCCAGCTTGGCGTGCTGAAAATCGTTTAGAAGTAGGCTGCATGGAATCCATTTTAGATATATATAGAAATTTATTCCGAGAACCATTAATACTTCTATCCGACATAACCCTTGGTTGTGATTGTGTAGTATTTGTAAAACTTAACTATGACAGTGCATTTGAAAATAGCAAGGGATATATGCAGTCAAATTTTGCACTTATTGCCCTCTATAGGGTGAATGCTATAGTACGCGGACAGATTTCGCTGCAAAGCTCGGCTGCGGGTACACATTGACCTTAACTCGACGACATCAGATGTCCAAATCGCTTCTGAAAGTGAGTGTGGATAGCAATTTAAAAAATACAAGCAAACTAAGCTAAATATATGTGTTCATCGGGGCATATTCATATGGATATCCTCTTACAATGGACAAGTAGGCCTAAACAATATTTGTGGTTTGTAGGCCTACACGTAAAGTGAATTGCCTTCTGTGAGTTATAACTCACTTTCTTTTACATGCTTGTCGCCATCTACAGGTTCATGCTATGCACGCATCCAGATTTTCAGACCTTTTTATTTTACGGATCAGCTGTGGTTCATAGTTTGACAAAACTCGACGAGACCCACAAAAGGCATACAGACGAGTTCGCAATCTGTGTGGATGTAATTGTAGACATTTTAATTTAATTATTTATTTATTTTAAAAAGTATTTGCGGATCTTGGTTGCAAGCTCAAGTGAAAAAAATATTATTGCATCAATCGTCCTCGGGTGACGCATAGGCAATGCAACTCTTGCGCTGCGAATTTACATTTTCCAACTCGACAGTGGGACTTAGGTTGGAAAACAATCCACAAAGAAAATTAAACAACTGCAGAGCCATTGCGATCGGCAAATGACAAAAAACGTCCATAAAATAAGGTTGGAGAGAAAAAAAACGCGTTCACAGACCTCACCGGCACTGCTGAGTGGCATTTATGTAAGTATTCTTCATCTGTGAGCTTTGCTTTCTTTCTGTAGTCACTGTTCTGGGCCAGCAACCGGTCCTTCTGCAGCTGCCTGGGTCTCCCAGCACCACGGCCTTACCAGTTTCAGGCCGTACTCACCCCTCCAATGAAGCCCTAGGCGCCTTCAGCTGTTCTTTTGCGTGACTGTTTGGTGGTTAATTTAATGGTAAAGGCAGCAACGAATTTATCTGGGTTCTTTAATAAAATAGATCCTCAATAAACAACCACTATGGCTGTAGGAATTATTACTCGCAAGAGTTGCCGTGAGTTTGCATTGATCAGGGGTGTCATTCCAAAGCCATATACGACTAAATTGGCAAGATTATGTTTCATGCAATAGAGCAATGATCTGCAAGTCTGTTGCCCAAAAAGGAAGACAGGGAGGGATCTAAAATTCACACTATGAGGGCCAGATATTAATATCAGGGAGAATCTGCTGAATGGAAGAATGGCTATTTTGGATTGATGGTTTGGTCCTTGCGAAGGCACCTGTGTAACCTGAAAGATAAGATGAGCAATTACCTTCTACCATCAACAAAAAAAGTGTTTCCTCTCTGGGAGTAATTACAATAATTACTCATTTAGTTCACACGGGTACTGCCTGTTGGCCGAATATAAATTATTCTGTGGCATAATCAAGGCACCTTAAACTTCATTGTTCTGGTTTCAACATGGTCTAATCCCGGTCTAAAAAACGTCCACCAAACTAAATCCTGACTCTTAAGTTTTGCAGTCAGTTCTTTACTTTGACCAATGGGAATCTGAACGGGTAAACACTGTAGGCTATCTGTAACAGATGGAATTTACGGTTGGATGAGGGCATGTTGGCAATAACTCAGGATGTAAAGTCTCCAAAACTATTATACAAAAAACATAAATACCTGGTATGTAGTCAATTTAGAGTAGACTGTCAAGCATGCATGAGCGAGTCTCCCAAACACTGTTGAACAAAGATCAAATTAATTGTGAGCGAGCGGGAACATGTCCGGAGCACAGATGAGCATATTGAGCGCAGAGTGTTGAGGCGTCAGAGAAAATGATGGTTATACTAGAATATGGAACTGAGCACAAGAAATGATGACGTGGGCAGGCCTCTCTATGCGCTAGCTCAGAATGTACCTGGGCTCGCTCAACTGGCTCTCTACTCAGACCCGGCGCCAAGGGCGGGCCAGACCGGGCCGGGCCCGCCCATTTGATGTCTTTGCCCCCACCCATTTGATGACTTTGCCCTTGTAAAAATAAAATGTATTTTACTTTTTTATTTTATTTTTTATGCTAAGATATATATGATGTCAGATACTATTTAAAATCTCAAAAAATAATTGTTAAACTAAATAAAAAATGTGTAGAAAATAGAGACTATTTGATTGACATATGTGTAAACCTATCACTATTCAGAATGCGTCACATGGAACGTCGGCGTTAACCGGCAAATTCAAATTAGTAGCCTAGCCTGCTCTGGTGTTTTAAAAAGAAAATGGATATCAGACGCTGATTAAAAACGAATGGGCCTACTTATCCGGAAAAAAAAACCCTGCAGTTACAGTAAGTAAAGTTAGCTTAAACCCTTACCGGGCTGAGCCTCTTGCTGGAGCTGGATTTGTGTTCCCGCCGCTAGCTGTAAAAACGCAGCCGCCATTAGCCCTCTCCGCCTCCTTTTTTGAGAAGCATCTCGCTGCGGCCTGCGGGAAGGCGGGGCGTGACATCACGCCCCGCCCACATCACGGGCGAGTCCATTCTGGGATTGCGTCAGAACAAGAAAAACCGTTTTTTCTTGTTCTGACGAGCGATGCTTCTCGAAAAAACCGGTCTTTCTGGAAACTTTCTATTCGATGGCGGTATGTTTCATGCACCGATATGTTTATTATCTATTACTTATCATTAAAATAAAATAAATATCGGATTATTTGACTAATAGGTTTATATATATATATATATATATATATACGGATAATATATTTTTTATATATATAATATATATATATATATATATATATATATATATATATAATATATAATATATATATATATATATATATATATAATATATAATGATTTAATTGACTAACACACGTTAGTGTCTAGCCTTCTCTGCTCTTGTTAAGACCCTGACACATTAAATCGGATAAATATGACTGCGCATAGCTTGCTAATGATCTGTGTTTTCATAATTGGTACTTTTTTTGTTGATTTAAAGCACAAACATTGAATTCCATTCGGTGTTAAACATTTGGTACTTTTTGGTACATTTTTATATTGTAATAAAGTAATAGAAAGATCTAGATAAGAAACACGTATTAGCCATTATCTTAAGACTTGTATAGTGTACTGTACACATTAAGAGGGAAGAAGTGAAAACTATTAGGCCTAATAGTTAGTTGGGTTAGTTAAATAACACAGGTGTGCCCCATTGGTACAAAGGTAAGGCTTAGGGGTGCTTACACCAGATTGTGCTTAAATTCAAAATGGTTCTTCTTGTTTTATTACTTATTTTATTCGTCACCACAGGTAACGAGAGAGTTACCTGTGTGTAGTATTTTTAGAGTTAGATCGGGAGCGTAAACTATGTTCCCAGGTCGCGTTTTTCGTAGGTGGAATCCGGAAAAAGTTCCGCCTCATGCGCTAGGATTGGACAGACAGCCTGTCAGGCAAACTCACACACGCTGACTTCCTAACCCTAACCATAACCATAACCGTAACCCTCACCCTAACCATAACCCTCATCCTAACCCTAACCATAACGTAACCCTAATATTCATTTCTTCCGGATTCCACCTACGAAAAACACCGGTCACATACAAAGCGGGGAACATAGGGATTGACCCCGTTAGATCGGTCTAGCACACAGTCTATAAACTATTTTTTATCACAGGGAGTAAGTTGTAACGTTACGATGGATGGTTTTCCATTTGATAACGTGCGAACGAAGCCATAATATTGATAACTCAGAACGACAGCTCACTTCACTCAGTTTCAGACAACTCACTCCTCAATCAGTGTGTCGGTGGCGTGCGAAATACCCTCTTATAGCAGCTCTCTGTATAGCTGTGTGGTATACGCTCAATATACAAACAGTTGTGGGAAACCAATCAGATCCGCTTGATTTTATGCCACCCGTTTTATATTTATATATATATATATTATATATATTATATATAATATATCTATATATATATATATATATATTATATATATATATATATATATATATATATATATAATATATATATATATAAATTTAATATATTTACGTAATTTACCGTCAAGCGATTTAAACGATCTATATATATATATATTATATATTAAAATTATTATTAATATACTTCGGGCGCAAACACATCCCAGAATGCACTCGCCCGTTGATGTGTCCCAGAATGCACTCGCCCGTGATGTGGGCGGGGCGTGATGTCACGCCCCGCCTTCCCGCAGGCCGCAGCGAGACGTACTTGCCTTTTTTCTCTCCACACACAGCGTTCTCTCTTCCACTGCACACACACATTCCCCGGCCGCTCCCGAGAGCACAGACAGTAGCCGCGTTTACATGGACACATCTGATCCGCATAGATTTCTATGCGGAATAGAAAATGATCATATATAGCCTACGCCTCATTCGGAATACAATTATCTGTTTGGCATAGAATTCTATGCCGAATAGAAGTGGTGGTGTAGTCCGTTTTAATCGACATGTATACACTTATTCCGAATAGATTGGGGTTTAACTTGAGCAGCTGCAGTAGTTCGCAATTGGTCCACTGAGCTCCATCGGTACTTTTATGCACACCGAACTTGACCGCTGTCAAGGAAAGTGGATTTATTGCCTGATTCACGTCTTTGTTTACACTCCGTTTGTAGTCCGGTAAGCGTGTCCGGTTGCTAAGCGACGGGACATGGGTGTTTATTAATGACGTGTTCTCGTATCGTAGTGTCGGCGCGCGTCCGAGATAACTAAATGAGTAGGCTACTACTAGTACTTTTGCAGGCTGAACGTTAAAATACTTCTCAACTTAAGAGAGACCACTCTCTCCCCCCAGTCTTGGCTGCGGACTCGCATCCAAATTCCTCTTGTTTGCGGCGGAGGTGGGGTTAAATATAAAGATCGGACGAGAAATTGACGTAGCTGTGCGGTCCTCCTCCCTCTTAATTGAAGGAGCAGGCAGAGAAAAGCTCTCCTGCTGTGCTTTCATTAAAATCAAATTCACAATGCAAAATAGTGATAAGACGTCCATTATGTCGCCGCCGGTCCAGAGATGTGTCAGGTGTGCACGAGAGACATAACGGACACTTTGTTTACTGTACATTCGGATCACATTTTAGGAACAGATCTATTCCGCATAGAAATCTATGCGGATCAGATGTGCCATGTAAACGTGGCTAGTGTTGGTTCCAACCGATAAAAAAATAAAATAAACACAACTTGGACACAGGCCCTGAAGCTATGTAAAGCGAAAACCACTGTGTTATGGTAATTGTTTTGGTAGTTTTTGTCGCTCATTTCCTACAAATTCTGGTGAAAAGAGACTAAGGCTGCATCCGAATACCTAGTACATACTATTTCTGTCCAGTGTCTACTACTTGACCATACTACACTTGACTGTGTAGTACGGTCTACAGACATGCGTAGAACGCCTCCGAACGCCGCCGAAACTCCACCGGATGTTTGGAGATGACGTATCTCCCCCTAGATGGCGGCAAAATGTACCTGTTTTCCCGTCTCATTATCGTTGCTATATTGAATAAAAAAAATGTCTCTTTCTACGCAAATGGCTTCTTGAAATGGATATCTATTATATATATATATATCATATATATCTATATATATATATATATATATATTATATATATATATATATATTATATATATGTAGTATATGATATCTATAATATCTATATATATACATATAGTATATATATTATATATATAGTTGATACTATTTATATATATGTATATATATCAATATATATAATATAATGGATGATGTTGGTGGTGTCGGGTCAGCCATCTCTTCTTCGTTTGTTACCAAGACTGCGGTTTGCATATGTGGGTATAGCGTAGTGTGGTACCGTGGTTCGACTTTGGCGGTAGTATGCATTCGGAAACGACTTCCCGTACTACAGAATGCATATACTAGAGTATTCGGACGCGCTAAGATTTTTTCGCACACTACTGAACATGCTAATACTACTATCAGTATGGCAGGTACGAGTGACGTCGGATGCAGCCTAAAGTCTGTACACCATGCCGACGTCAGTGGGTTCGTGTGAATCCGACCGGTCTGTTTCATTGGATTATGCGACAAATGTTTTATGTCCGAGCACATTAATGCAAATGTTGCGAATGTGTTTTGTATTGTTTATGATTCGTATTTCGCGTCGATCTGCGTTGGGCGCTGGCAATATTTGCTGTTGGCGTCTGTGGTATTTACAATCGTGTGCCGTCCGTCGCACACAAATGCAAATGTGATCTGGTATTTGGCTGTTTTGTGTGTGTTAACTGTGTAGGCTATATATTTTGCGGAACTGCGGTGCAGAAGTGCACATGCTGTTGTTGGCCATGCGCTGCATGTGTTTGCGCTGCTGTGGACTGTATGCAATGTGAGTGTTTTTTTGTAGGCTTACATCTGTCTGTCGTGACATATTGATGGGGGCCGTCCCACAAAATTTACGTGCCCCCTGTATAGATTATTGCTCTGGCGCCGGGTCTGGTCTCCTGCATCCCGGGAGAGTTTAAGTGAGGTGCGGCGCGCTGTGTGTGTTGTGTGCTGTGTGTGTGTGTGTGTGTGTGTGTGTGTGTGTGTGTGTGTTGTGTGTGTTGTGTGTGGTGTGTCTGGATGTGTGTCGTGTGTGCTGTGTGTGTTGTGTGTGTCGTGGTGTGTGTGTGCTGTGTAGTAGGTGTGTGTGTGTGTGTGGTGTGTGTGGTGTGTGTGTGTGTGTGTGTGTGGTTGTGTGTGTGTGTGTGTGTGTGTGTTGTGTGTGTGTGTGTGTGTGTGTGCGCGCTCGTTTCGGCGGGTGGGGTAACGCAGGCACCTGACCGAGCGGTTGTTGTTCTGTGTATTAAATAAATATCAGTTGTATCCTGTTGGCGCTGCCTTTGTTGTTTGTCGGATTCCTCCAGCCGCAACAATCTGACCTCGCGTTCTAGGTTTATTACACTGGTGGCAGCGGTGGGATCCGCTTAATTGTTGTGAACTCTATATACCCTAGACACGGCGCAGAAATGTCAGAGGCGGAGGCGAATGCTAGGGCCGACGAGGGGGATGACGCAGGTGGGGCGGGGCCTCCAAGAGCTACTGCTCGGCCTGTGTTCATGCCTGAGACGTTTACCGGTATAGGCCGGGAGTGGTCGGACTGGTCAGAGCAATTTGATCTGGCGGCAGATGTAAATAATTGGGATGAACCCTTAAAGCTTAAATTCATGTCTCTGCTACTCTCTGGGCGTGCTAGAGATATGTATAGCGGTTTGTCTGGGGATGCTAAAGGGAACTACGCATTGTTAAAAGGTGCTATGGCCAGATGTTTTGAGCCCTGTGACAGTAGCGACTGGAGTCGGGCTACTTTCACAGCCCGCCGTCGTATGCATAATGAGACTGCCAGGGAATTCGGAAATGCCCTACGGCGTCTCGCCACCAAAGCATACCCCACAGCTGATGACCGCACACGTGATATGTTGGCTAGAGATCAATTCCTTACACATTTTGCAACCGGTGACTTCCGTATCAGCCTGCGTCGATCAAAACCTAATACCTTAGAAGATGCCATTGATCTTGCGTCTGAAATAGAGCTTCTTAGGAATTTGGAGCAAACCCACCTGATGCCTGATGCTAAAGTAAGGGGAGTGGTGGAGCATAAATCTAAAAGTGATGAGAAAATGGAAGTGATGATGGGGGTAGTGGAGGAATTGAGGCAGGAAGTAAAATCTCTTAGTATATCAGTGAGTAGTATTCAACGGTCTATGAAAAACTCTACTTCGAGTCAACTTTCAGGGAATCCTGGACGAGATTCTAGGGACAGTGGTCTTCCACAAGGGCCCGTAACTAAGCCCGAGGGGCTGGGGGTGGGTGTTGGGAGTGTGGGTGTACCCGACACATGAGACGGGACTGCCCATATTTGCAGGGAAACTACAGGGGACAGGTACCGTAGGCCTAATGCCTGTCCCCCGGCGCTTTAGTACATATGCGGCCTCTACCAGCAACCAGGGTGGCTCAGGATACATCGGAGCCAAAATAGGTGCGTTAGACTCCCTTCTGTTGGTAGATAGTGGGGCAACATTATCGGTGATACCAAAACAACTATGGCTTGAAATTACTAAGGGGGGAGCAGAACTGTCGGGACATCAGGGTGATGTGTCTGCAGCTAATGGAGGGTTAATGGGGATTTTGGGGAAATGGCAAACAGTCTGCCAGTTTGATTCATTGGCATTAATTGCAGAGTTTCTGGTAGCTGATGTGCCTTCTCAGGATATTCTCTTGGGCTTTGACTTCTTGAGTAAATATGGGGTAGTGATTGACTTTGGTAAGAAGGAGTGCCGAATAATGGGTAAACAGTTTCCCCTGATTGTTCCGGCAGATATGGATACACCCCAGACAGTGAGCGTCCTGGAAGACACTGTAATTCCCCCACGTAGTGAGGTAATCATTGCGGGAACGGTGGAGAATTCATTCAGGCCCAGCTATGAGGGTATGTTGGAACCAGCAGACACGCTCTCAAAACAATGTGATGTAATGATTGCTCGGGTGGTCTGTCGAGTGGAAAGGGGGAGGCTGCCGATAAGAGTGATTAATGTAACTAAAGATGCTCTTACATTAAAGGAGGGTATGAGACTGGGAACGTTACACACAGACATTGAGGTGGGCTGTAAGGCTGAACATTTAGGCAGGGGAGAGGATGAGGAGGGCCCAAAGGAGACATGGTCTGTTGACAAGCTTATTGACTACTTTGGGTTGCAGCAGAAGAGTTTTACGCCATCTGAAGTAACAGATATCCGGGACTTGTTACGACGAAATATGTCTGTGTTCAGTGAGGGGGCGGGGGATTTGGGGAGAACTCACCTGACATTACACCAGATTGATACAGGGGATGCGAAGCCTGTGAAGTTGCCACCCCGTCGGGTTCCCCTTCATTTACAACAAGAGGTGTCAGACCATTTAAAGCAAATGTTGGCAAATAACATAATTCAGCCTTCCCATAGTCCATGGGCGGCACCAGTAGTTCTGGTACGCAAGCGTGACGGAGGCCTCCGGTTTTGTGTGGATTACCGCAAGTTAAATGATCTAACCCGTAAAGACGCGTATCCGTTACCACGGATTGATGATGCCCTGGACAGTCTGAATAAAGCTTGTTGGTTTTCTACTCTTGATTTAGCCAGTGGTTACTGGCAAGTGGAGTTGGATCCCAGGGATAAACATAAGACTGCTTTCACCACTCGGCAAGGCCTGTTTGAATTCGATGTCCTTAGTTTTGGTCTTTGTAATAGTCCTAGTACCTTTCAGCGACTGATGGATCTGGTGCTGGCAGATCTGCAATGGACCACCTGTCTGGTGTACCTGGATGATATTATCATCTTTGGACGAACATTTCAGGAACATTTGGGTCGTCTGGACGAAGTTTTGACAAAGCTACGTCAGGCTAACCTTAAAGTCAAGCCCGCCAAATGTAATTTGTTTGCTACTCAGGTGCAGTATTTGGGACATATCATTTCCTCAAAGGGGGTGAAGGCAGATCCTGCAAAAGTAGAGGCAGTGCGTCAGTGGCCAGTGCCAAAAAATCAGACCGAGGTGAGGAGCTTTGTGGGGTTAGCCTCTTACTATCGGAGGTTTGTGAAGGGGTTTGCGGAGACTGCTCGGCCCCTACACCAGCTTACTGAGAAAGGCAGGCATTTCAAATGGACAGAGGTATGCCAGACAGCCTTTGAACAACTTAAACTGAGTTTAATGTCAGCCCCTGTTCTGGTATATCCTGATCCCTCCAAGACATTCATTTTGGATACAGATGCTAGCGATGCAGGTATTGGGGCTGTGTTGTCCCAAGAAGAGGGTGGGTGTGAGCAGGTCATAGCATATGCCAGTAGAGCGCTAACTAAGCAGGAGAGAAAATACGCAACAACAAAGAAGGAGCTGTTAAGTATGGTTACGTTTATAAAGCATTTCAAACACTATTTGTTGGGTAAGGAATTCGTCCTGCGGACAGATCATAACTCCTTGAGGTGGCTGCATAATTTCCAAGGGTTGGAGGGACAGTTAGCCAGGTGGGTGGAGCAGCTGGCTAGCTTCCAATACAAAATTGTTCACCGCCCGGGACGAGTGCATGCCAACGCAGATGCCCTTTCTAGGCTGCCTGCTTACCTGCCAACGCCGGTGGCCTCGGAGCCAGCCCCACAGACACGAGGGGCGCCGGTAATAGCGGCGGTGAAAACCGTGCCTCCCAAGGTAACCCTAGAGTGGGAAGGGGATGAGTTGGCTTTGGCTCAGCGGGAGGATGTCGAGCTACAAAGGATAATTTCACTAAAAGCAGAGGGAGAGACTTGTTTACAACCACCGTATGATCTGAAGAAGTATGCACCCGTGTGGCCTCAGCTAAAAATGCAGGGCTCACGATTGGTGAGGTTCCCCCCACCAAACTCGGATGCCGCAACCCAGGTTCAGGTGGTCATTCCCACCGAAATGGTGTCAAATATCCTAAGGCAGTTACATAATGATACTACGGGTGGTCACTTGGGCATACAGAAATTGCAAGCAAAAGTAAAAGATAGATTCTATTGGCTGGGCTGGTTTGGGGATGTAAAGCGTTGGTGTCGGGAATGTGGGGATTGCGGGTCCCGAAAAGCTGCAGGAAAGCAGTGGCGGGCCCCACTCCAATCTGTGGTAGCCTCAAGGCCATATGAGCGGGTGGCGTTGGACCTCTTGGGGCCTCTCCCCGAAACACCCAGAAAAAAGCAAATACATTCTAGTTATTGGGGACTACTTTTCAAAATGGACAGAGGCGTTTCCACTTCCTAATCAGGAAGCCGAAACAGTGGCCAAGGTGTTGGTTGAACAGTGGGTGTGCCGCCTTGGAGCGCCACGGATAATCCATACTGATCAGGGCCGTAACTTTGAATCCAAGTTATTTAAAGAGGTGTGCCAGTTGTTGAACATGCATAAGACCAGGACGTCAGCTTACCATCCTCAGTCTGATGGAATGGTGGAAAGGTTTAACAGAACACTGGCATCCATGTTATCTCTCTTTGTGGATGAGAACCAAGCTAACTGGGATACCCTGTTGCCTTACGTGATGATGGCGTATAGAAGCAGTGTTCACTCCAGTACTGGGTTTACGCCATACAAAGTTGTTTTTGGGCAAGAGATAGTCCTGCCGGTGGACGTCATGCTGAACCTGGATAATGGGGAACAATTCTCTTCTGCTTCAGAATACGTGGCTAGATTACTGGAGATATTGTCTACAGTGGTAGATGCGGTAAAAGGCCACCAACTAAGGGCATCTAGGAAGCAGAAGGAAGAGTATGACTTTAGAGCACACTTCCAGTACTATTCTGAAGGGGAATTGGTGTGGGTCCGGGGGAAAGCTAAGAAAAAGGGTCTCTGTCCAAAATTACAACGAAGGTTTAACGGACCTTATAAAGTCAGAGAGAGGATTACGGAAGTGCTGTATAGACTGGTTCCAGTGGAGGGGGGAACAGAAATGGTGGTACACTTCAACCGACTTAAACCATGTCCTTCGTCTGTAACAGAGGTTACCCACCAAGGGGGTGCAGAGAGACAACCGGCAGCTGGCATCCCACCAGAGGCTACCAACCAAGGAGATGCAGAGAGACCACTGGCAGCTGGCATCCCACCTGGTGAGACCTGGCTGCAAACCCTAGCTCCGACGGTGGGCCGAGGGAGCGAGGGGGTGGTGCCAGGAGCCAGACCCGGGGGGTCCCCAGTCCCACCTACAGCAGGTGAAAGCAGTGTGCCAGGGCGCTGCGCTGCTCCAGTGGGATCCCAAGGGCCAGGGAACCGGCCGGCTCCAGATACCCAGGACCGAGGTCAAGAATCTTCTGACCCTGGACCCAGGCAGACGGCCACAACTAGCCGTTCGCCAATGGCAGGGGAGCGGCAGCAAGATGCAGCCCTTTCGCAGCCCTTCCTCACTCTCTTTTCTCGCCAAGGACGACAAAGGAGGGCCCCAGGATGGTCCCGGGACTATGATTTGAGCTAACTGCGACACGAGGACGAGTCTGCTTTATGGGAGAGGGGAGTGTAATGAGGAGTTGGGTGGGGGCAGTGTGGTGACTGGCTGGTGTTTTGGGGGGGGGGGGGGGAGGGTCCGAAGAGCCGGAACAGGTGAGGTGATTGAGGGTGGATTTAAGGGAAGAGCATAGCGACAGGGCGAGGAAGCTGGGAAGGACGAGTTACCGCTACCGCCGGACTGCACTCACGGGTTTGGGTGGGTGCGCCGTTCGCACACTGGTTAGGGGCTGCCGCGCGAAGATTTACTTTAGGGGCTACCCGAGAACTAGGGCCGAGACTAGGAGTGTGGCTTGCGGTGGCGGCTTCCCAGCGAGGGGTGT
>OLKM01005766.1:0-15989 GCA_900291075.1 Melanogrammus aeglefinus | reverse complement strand
TAGTGGACAGCGATTAATCTTTTAGAAATATCTCTGCCCAGTTATAACATCCTCCTCCTTAAGCAGGTTTATACAATTAGTTATTATTTTTTTTTTCTCTTTAACCTTCTAACATACAACACATCAGTTTTTTTTCTTGTTTGATAGTGTCCATATAAGACCCACTTATGAATGAGTCTCTTAGTTCAACTGGAGTCTTTAAGATACTGGGCCAACTTAGTTTCCGCTTTTGGCCAGTCGCTTCACTGGAGTTTGGTTGGCCAAGCTCTCTTGTCTGACCTTCTACAGCTTCTGTTGCTGCTTGCTCTTCCAACTGGTCCACTCAACTGAGCACAACCTCCCAGCATCCAGCCATCTTCACTTTTTTGTTGGCTGAGTTAAAAGTGTGTTGTTTTTCATTGAGCCCTTTCTGGTATCTGGTGGTGATCAAGAATCTGATCCACATGTCTCCTCATATTACTCATCTCATCACCTCAGCATGCACTGTATGACACTGGTCCGTCACTGACTCAAATGATCTGGATTCACTTGGGGTCCAAAACTGAAGTTCTGGGTCAGCACTGAATCTCCTGGTTTAAAACAGCGTTCTTTTGCCTTTTTGTCGTGAATCTTTTTTTTGGTCTCTCTGTTTTTTCTGCACTCTATTGTTTAGGTCTGGGTGGATTGAATCCACAAGTGCAACGTAGCCTTCCTCCCGAGAAGAGCACTCTGCTGGTGAAAAGGCCTGTTTGTGTAGTTGGGGTGTGTCAACTCTGTAGCTGAATAACACTCTGGCTACTTTAGCTGTCGCGTGCTTCTGGACATTTTTTTCATCATTTCTCTCTTAAATGTTTGTACCCCTCTCTCTGCTAACTTGCCGTTACTGGAGGCAATGGTAGGGTGGCAGAGGTCCCAATGACGGATTCATTTTTACTTAGAAACAACGTTGAACTCCTGTGCTGATGAAACAAGTGCCATTATCAGACACCAACAACTCAGGTAGTCCATGGTTACTGAAACTGGTACGCAGGCACTCAATTGTGGTGGCTGAAGTGGCAGAGTTCACCGGATACACGTCCATCCATTTTGAATGTGCATCTATGAGCACAAAAAACATTTTTTCCATGAACGTCCGGCATAATCCACGTGAATACGAACTCCAGGGCTTGTCGGGCTCAATCCCAGGGGTGTAACGGAGCTGTTCCGGGACGTTGCGAATGCTCCTGCCATGTTGTACAGGCCTTTACTGTATCCTCCACGTCTTTGTCCAGCTTCGGCCACCAAACGTAACTCCTAGCCAATGCTTTCATCCTGGACACTCCTGGGTGGCATTGATGAAGTTGTCTCATGACACTTCCTTGGCCTGGTTTTGGCCCAACCACTCTCGACCTCCCACATTACACAGCCATTTTGAATACTAAGTTCAAGTTTCCTCACCTCATAAGGGGCAAACTCCTCCCCTTTTTCTTTTGCTGACCAGCCGTCGCGAACCATTTCTCTCACTCTCGACAGTACTGGATCTTTGTCTGTCCATGCTTCCACTTGATCAGATGTCACAAGCGTGATGTCAGAGCTCTCCAGCATGAGAACCCTCTCTTCCGACGTCTCCACTTTTGGTGTATCTGGCAAAGGAAGGCGGCTGAGAGCGTCTGCATTGCTGTGATGTTTTCCTTCCTTATACACTATTGTGTATTCGTAGGCTCTCAGTGTTACCGCCCACCTTTGGATCCTGGGCGAGGCCATTTGTGGTACTGCTTTCATCTCATTGAAAAGTGACAACAAGGGCTTGTGGTCTGTCACTATAGTGAATTTCCGTCCATAAATGTATTTGTGGAAGCGTTGTATTCCAAACATCACAGCGAGCCCTTCCTTATCCAGTTGTGAGTAGTTTTTTTCTGCTGTGTTTAGTGTTCGTGAGGTGAAACCTATGGGTCTTTCAGTTCCATCTGGCATGTGGTGTGACAGTACGGCACCTACCCCATATGGTGACGCATCACATGACAGCACAATGTCCTTCTCTGGATCGTAATGCACAAGCACCTGAGCTGACTGCATGAGTTCTTTAGATTTTTCAAAGGCTGCTAGTTGTGCATCTCCCCACTGCCACTTTGTGTCTTTTTTGTAGCCAGTTTGTGCAACCGGAGCAAGGACAGTAGACAGATTTGGTAGGAACTTGTTGTAATAGTTTAACAGTCCCAGATATGCCTTCAACTCTGTCACATTTGAAGGTGATGGTGCCTCTCTGATTGCTTCCACCTTCTCATGCACTGGGTGCAGTCCTGTTGCATCCACTTTGTGACCCAAAAATATCACTTCACTCACTCATGACACACACACTTGTCCTCTTGAGCCGTAGACCGGCCTCCTGTAGCCGTTTCAGCACCATAGTCAGAGTCTTTAGGTGCTCTTTGTCGTCTTTTCCCGTCAGCAGGATGTCATCCAGGAAGATGGCCACACGAGGGATGCCCTGCAGTAGTCCCTCCATGGTACGTTGGAAAATAGCCGGACATGATGAAACGCCAAAAGGTAGCACTCTGTATGTGAACAAGCCTTTGTGTGTATTTACAGTTACATACTTTTTTGCTTCCTCATCCAATGGAATCTGGTGGTAGGCGTGACTCAGATCTAACTTTGTAAATTTTTGTCCACCTGAAAGAATGGCAAACAGGTCCTCAATTCTGGGGATTGGATACTGCTCCAGTTTTCAGATCTGGTTCACTGTCAGTTTGTAGTCTCCGCATAGCCTTACTGTGTCATCTGGCTTCAACACAGGGACCACCGGCGCTGCCCACTCAGCATTGTTTACTGGTTCAATTATCTTCTCGGCAAGGAGACGGTCGAGTTCAGCCTCAACTCTCCCTCTCATGGCGTATGGGACGGGTCTGGCTTTAAAAAACCTTGGGGCTGCTTCCTTGTCCACATATATTCTTGCTGGGGGGCCTCTGAATCTCCCTAGTTCGTCTTTGAAAACCTCCCCAAACTCCCCCAGTATCTCCCCCAAGGTCTCGTCTTTAACCTGGAGTATCTGTGGCTCTGGTCTCCTCTGTGCCTTCTCTGGGGTCTCTGTCCGAACATGGTGGATCTGGGGTTCTGGTTTCCACTGTAAACCTAGCCTCCTAATCCAGTACCTGCCTACTAGACTAGGGCCTGAACCTGCCACCACTACCAATGGTAAGTTCTCTACTAGCTGTTTATGCTGTACTTTAACCACTGCTGCTC
The DNA here is from genome assembly GCA_900291075.1 of Melanogrammus aeglefinus. NCBI lineage: Eukaryota > Metazoa > Chordata > Actinopteri > Gadiformes > Gadidae > Melanogrammus > Melanogrammus aeglefinus. The sequence continues at coordinate 12,791 of OLKM01005766.1, read as the reverse complement.
CCACAACATTTACTTTATGTCCCGTATATGTTTTAAGCCTCACTCTACAGGAGCGTAGCTCTGGCACCTCCTTCCCCCATAAGGTTTTGTACACAGAGTGGTTCACTACTGTTACCCCACACCCCGAGTCCATTTCAAATTGCTGTTTCTCCCCATTAACAGTCAATGTCTGAATAAATGGCTCCTCTGCTGGTATGTCTAGTTGTTCTAGTTTGTACAGTGTGAACATGACTTCATCTTCGTCTATGTCGTCCTCCCCCTGGCTGACATAATGTGTTCCTTGAGGTTTCCCATACTTCCCTGTTGGTACCCCACCCCTTCTAGCCTGTGAAGCGCTAACTGAGCCACCTGACCTACACACTTTTTGAATGTGGCCAATTTTCCCACACTTATGACAGGTTTCCTTAATAAACCTACAGTCCCCAGCCCTGTGCTGCTCACCTCCACACCTGTAACAAGCGTTATTCTGGTGCTGCTGCTTAGTGGGGAACTGCTTTGTAGACATTTTGTGCACTGCTTGAGGTGCCCTCATGTGTGAGTGTGTAGACTCCAGAGACTGTAAATCCTTTACATCCTTGCTGGCTGTCTCAATGGCTTGTGCCAGCTTCAGTGCTTTCTCAAAGGTCAAATCCGGCTCTGACAACAGTCGGCGCTGAATGCGGTCATCTCCGATCCCACAAACCAGTCTGTCGCGTAGCATCTCCGACAACTTGTCTCCATAGTTGCAATCCAGTGCTAACTTCCTTAGCACAGCGATGTATTCCATTACCGTTTCCTCAAGCTTCCTTTGTCTGGAATTAAACTTGAACCGCTGCACAATCTCGCTGGGTTTGGGGTTGAAATGTTCCTTTAAAATCTTGACCAGTTCGGCAAACGTCTTGTCTCCGGGCTTGGCGGGACTGACAAGGTTCCTCGCAAGGCTGTACGTCTGACTTCCCACTGAACTGAGCAATATAGCTTTCTGCCGACTTGCATCTGTGATTCCATTAGCCTCAAAGAAATGGTGGAGAACCTCACAATATTCTTCCCACGTCTGCGTCTCACTGTCGAACGGAGCGGTGCTCCCTACCAAGGCCGCCGCCATGATCGTTCCCGGGGAACGTCCAATTCAGATTCGAACTAGCAACTTTACAGTCTTACTGTTTTGCTTGCATCCCCACGAGGCATCGGCTTTAGTTTATCCTCGTCGCCATTTATGTAGTAACTCACGGGAGGCTTCTTATTGCACAATTAAGGAGCTTTATTCGTTCCTGACGAACACAGTGTGCAGCATACGTAACATGGTAAACAAGGGCACATGGCTGACTGAACTTGTTCTGTGCCTCACTCATAGGTTAACTCAACCGTACAACAAAGGGTTGCTGCCACCTAGTGGACAGCGGATTAACATCTTTTAAATACTCTGCCCAGTTATAACAAAATGTAACGAACTTTAAACTATGATTATGAAAAAATGTGCAAGAATTACGAGTGCCAACAAGGAAAATCTGATTGAGAAAAAAATAAACTTTAAAACTTATAAGATCCAGGTTCTCCCTCCATGGGGATCATTATTTTCAAAAACTAAAGCTGATACGGCCCCTCGGCCCACCGTCTATTAAGTCGGGGTTCTCCTACCAGCCGGTGCCAGTTCGTTGTTTCGTCTACCTAGGTAGTATCGACTCTAGTAGCATTCTCGTGGCTCAGTTCCTTATCCTGTTCCCCTTGATAACCTTCTCTCTCCCTACCTAGACCTCCTCGTTATTGAACCCCGGCCTGCCCGACTACTCGTCTACCGCCGAATCCTTGCCTGCCTGACTGCCTGCTCATTACCGGACCCCTGCCTGCCTGACTCCCCGCCAGTGCCAAGCACCTGACTGTCTGATTTCCCGCCTGTTAACGGACCCCTGCCTGTCTGACTACCCGCCAGCTTCCCAATAAACCCGTTCCCTTTACCCTGTCTCTGCCTACCTGTGTCCTGCGCTTGGGTCCCCACGTTCGCCCCTTAACATATTGTCCCAATTGAGTGTGTTGGTGATGGTTGTGCCCAGGAACTTAAAGTGCTCTACCAAAGTAACGGATGAGTTGTTAATGACCAGAGGAGGATGAGTTGGGGGCTTTTTGCGGAAGTCCTCTATCATCTCCACTGTTTTGTTGATGTTAAGCTCCAGGTTACTGGCTGCACGACAGGACCCAGGAGGCTGACCCCTCTGCGGTAGGCTGACTCGTTGTTGTTGGAGATGAGGCCTATTATGGTGGTGTCGTCTGTATTTTTGATGGTTTTGACAGAAGGGTGTCAGAAGGAAGGTGATCAGAAGGGAGGTGCAGTCATTGGTATACAGTGGGAAGAGCGGGGGGCCAGCACACAACCCTGGGGGGCCCTGATGTGGGCCCAGCCTGACATACTGAGTCCTGTTGGTGAGGAAGTCTGTAATCCATGAACAGAGGAGGGGGTGAATGTTCAAAGATTGGTCAGTTTGCTGTGGAGGAGGTCGGGATGATGGTGTTAAAGGCAGAGCTGTAATCCACAAACAGGAGTCTTGCGTAGGTGTTCTGATTGTCCAGATGTTGTAGAATGAAGTGAAGTGCAATGTTGATTGTATCGTCAACTGAGCGGTTGGGTCTGTATGTAAATTGAAGGGGGTGGATGCTTTGAGATAACCCTTTGAGAGGACCAAGCGTTCAAATTCTTTCATGACTACAGAGGTGAGGGCGACTGGTCTGTAGTCATTCAAGCAGGCTATCTTGGGCTTTTTCGGCACAGGAATGATGACAGCCGATTTAAAGCAGGCAGGTACTCGGTATAGTACTAGTGACTGATTAAAAATGTCCGTACACACTGGGGCCAGCTCGCTGGCACAGTGCTTGAGGGTAGCAGGTGACACCATGTCTGGTCCTTATGCTTTCCTGATGTTCTGACCTTTGAAGAGCCTCCGAACCTCATGCTCCGTGATGACCAGTGGAGCAGGTGAGGTGGTGGCAGGGGTGGGGGGGGGCAGGGGGGGTGGAGTGGGGGGACCCACGCGGGGCTTCGGACCTTGTGCAAAACACATTGAACTGATCCGGTAGATTTGGGTCGGTGGAGGCTGGTGTAAGGGGGGGCTTTTTGTAGCCTGTGGCAGATTGTAGGCCCTTCCAGACAGCTCTGATGTTCTTGTCCCCGACCTTCGGCTTTTGTTAATCACAGCATGATCGCCATTGGCTAGTGGCGCACGCGCACAAGCGCGATAGGCCTCTTTGATGGTAGAATAGCAATGATCAAGAGTCTGTTCTCCCCTGGTGGCGCAGCGCACCAACTGATGGTATTTCGGAAGTTCAAATCTCAGATCAGTGTGGTTAAAATCAACCATGACAAACATTCTGTTTGGTCATTTCAACACTATGAGCGTCGTCAAATGACCCACGTGTTAACTAAGGCTACGTTCACACGATGACGGTCTGAACAGAAGACGCAAAAGAGGCGTTGCGTCTTCACTTTTTATTCCGAGCTGTCAGAGCAGCTTGACGGTCCGACGCATGGAAATAATCTGACATGTTTGTTTATTTCCTCGTACTGGCACATGTACAGTGAAGAAAATAAGTATTTGAACACCCTGCTATTTTGCAAGTTCTCCCACTTAGTCCAGTGTGTGAGAGATAATCTAAAAAGAAAAATCCAGAAATCACAATCTATGATTTTTTTAACAATTTATTTGTTTGATACAGCTGAAAAAAAGTATTTGAACACCTGTCTATCAGCTAGAATTTTGACCCTCAAAGACCTGTTAGTCCGCCTTTAAAAGTCCTCCTCCACTCCACTGTATTATTCTGAATCCACCTGTGTGAGGTCTTTGGCTGCATAAAGACACCTGTCCACCCCATACAATCAGTAAGACCCAAACATTCAGCATGGCTAAGAGCAAAGAGCAGTCCAAAGACACCAGAGACAAAATTGTACAATTCCACAAGGCTGGAAAGGGCTACGGAGAAATTGCCAAGCAGCTTGGTGAAAAAAGGTTCACTGTTGGAGCAATCATTAGAAAATGGAAGAAGCTAAACACGATGGTCAATCTCAATCGGAGTGGAACCCCATGCAAGATATCACCTCGTGGGGTCTCAATGATGCTAAGAAAGGTGAGGAATCAGCCCAGAACTACACGGCAGGACTTGGTCAATGACCTGGAAGAGCTGGGACCACTGTTTCCATGGTCACTGTTGGTAATACACTAAGACGTCATGGTTTGAAATCATGCATGGCACGGAAGGTTCCCCTGCTTAAACCAGCACATGTTAAGGCCCGTCTTAAGTTTGCCAATGACCATTTGGATGATCCAGAGGAGTCATGGGAGAAAGTTTTGTGGTCAGATGAGACCAAAATGGACCTTTTTGGTCATAATTCCACTAAGCGTGTTTGGAGGAAGAAGAATGATGCGTACCTTCCCAAGAACACCATCCCTACTGTGAAGCATGGGAGTGGTAGCATCATGCTTTGGGGGTGTTTTTCTGCTCATGGGACAGGACGACTGTACTGTATTAAGGAGAGGATGACTGCAGCCATGTATTGTGAGATTTTGGGGAACAACCTCTTTCCCTCAGTCAGATCATTGAAGATGAGTCGTGGCTGGATCTTCCAACATGACAATGACCCAAAGCACACAGCCAGGAAAACCAAGGAGTGGCTTCGTAAGAAGCATATCAAGGTTCTGGAGTGGCCTAGCCAGTCTCCAGACCTAAATCCAATTGAAAATCTTTGGAGGGAGCTGAAACTCTGTGTTTCTCAGCGACAGCCCAGAAACCTGAACTGATCTAGAGAAAGATCTGTGTGGAGGGAGTGGGCCAAAATCCCTCCTGCAGTCTGTGCAAACCTGGTGAAGAACTACAGGGAACATTTGACCTCTGTAATTGCAAACAAAGGCTACTCTACCAAATATTAACTTTGGTGTTCAAATACTTATTTTCAGCTGTATCACACGAATAAATTGTTAAAAAATCATAAGATTGTAAATTCTGGATTTTTCTTTTTAGATTATCTCTCACACAGTGGACATGCACCTACCATGAAAATTTCAGACCCCTCCATGATTCCTAAGTGGGAGAACTTGCAAAATAGCAGGGTGTTCAAATACTTATTTTCTTCACTGTATGTGACGTAAACGCGTAAGCCACATGAGCAGATCTGAGCAGTGTTTTGCGTCTTGGCAGTGTAAACGGAAACGCTACGGTGGAGCGTATTCAACTTTTCCACTCTGTAGGGTGGTTTCAGATTTATGCGTTTTCATGCCCCAAAAACGCTGTCACCGTCTAAACTAGGCTGAACAAACGTCCTCTTTTCCCCGGACATGTCCACTTTTTACGTCCCGTCTTGGGCGTCCGGGTTTTTTTTATTAATTGATGATAATGTCCGGTTTTCCTTCTGTGCGTGTATATGTGTGTATATGTGTGTGCCCCCCCTCCCCCGGTTGTCATTGTGGGTTAGCGTGTGTGACGTAATCCCCGAGCGGCTGCCCTGTGGGCTAGGGTGACCAGACGTTCCCGATTTCCAGGGAAAAATGTCCCCGATTTTGACACTGAATAGGTGAAAAATGCACGCAGACTCAAACACCAGTTATTACAGTAGCCATTTAACGCATCGCCAGAGAAGACGTCGTATGACGTAATAATAATAATAATACATTTTATTTGTAACGCACTTTACATTTACCAAAAAATCTCAAAGTGCTACAACAGAAACCAACAGAAAGGGGTGAGGAGTTCTTTAAGGTACTGGGGGGCGTTGCCATGGATGCACTGAAATGTGAGGAGGGAGACTTTGTAGTCGATCCGAGCGGAGATGGGTAGCCAGTGAAGTGAGTGAAGAATGGGTGTGATGTGCTCATATTTGCGTACTCTCAGCAGGATTCTGGCGGCGCTGTTTTGGATGTGTTATAGTATGCTCTTGTTGGGAATCCCGCTGAGAAGTGCGTTGCAGTAATCGAGTCTGGAGGAGACAAAGGCGTGGACGAGTTTCTCAGCATCTCTTAAAGTGAGTGTGGGACGAAGTCTGGCTATGTTTCTTAGATGGAAAAATGATATTTTGCAGAGGTGGTTGATGTGGGCCTCAAAAGTTAAATGGGGGTCGAACCTGACACCAAGGATAGTGACTGTTGATGATAGTGGGATGTCCTTGCCAGAGAAGGTGATGCAGGTTATGGAGGAGTTTCGAATATGATGGGGGGAACCGATGAGGATGGCTTCAGTTTTTGAGCTGTTCAGCTGGAGAAAATTATGTCTCATCCACGCCTTTATCTCCTCCAGACATGCAGTGAGCGTGGAGAGAGGTGATGTTGCTGATGGTGGTGAATGAGTGTCCGTCCTGATGTATAGTTGTGTGTCATCTGCGTAGCAGTGGAAAGATATCCCGAAGCGCCTGATGACTTTACCGAGGGGGAGCATGTAGAGGACAAACAGGATGGGTCCAAGCACCGACCCTTGCGGAACCCCGCAGCCAACAGCATGTGGCCGAGACCTTGACCCTCCCATGGCAACGTGTTCTGACCTGCCAGTGAGGTAGGACTCAAACCAGCTCAGTGCTGTGCCACTGAGTCCAACAGATTCGTGTAGACGCTGGAGCAGTATGTGGTGGTCGACCGTATCGAATGCTGCAGATAGGTCGAGGAGGATGAGGAGGGATGATGAACCAGAATCAGCAGTCATCAGCAGGTCATTTGTGACTCTCAACAAAGCTGTTTCCGTGCTGTGGGTGGAGCGGAAGCCAGATTGAAACTTTTCAAAGATGTTGTTGTGTTGGAGATGATCCTGTAGGTGGCCGGCAACTACTTTCTCAAGAACTTTTGAGAGAAATGGCAAATTGGATATGGGCCTGTAGTTTGCAAGTACCTGAGGGTCGAGGGTAGGTTTCTTGAGAAGTGGTTTGATAATGGCTGTTTTTAGTGCAGATGGTAAATGACCAGTCTGAAGAGATTGGTTTATGACTGTGGTAATCAGAGGACAGAGGGCAGAGCTGTGTGCTTTCACCAGGGCAGTCGGAAAGGGGTCGAGAGCACAGGTGGAGGGTTTCATCCCTTTAATGATGTTTTGCACCTCAAGTGGAGTGATTTCTGGAAAGGAGCAGAGGGGGGACGTGATATCGGTTTGGGGGTTGGCAGCTGGAACAGACAGGGGGGAAGGAACAGAGAGGGATGAGGGATAGTATCAATTTTGGTTGTGAAAAAGTCCATGAAGTTATTGCAGTGATCATCTGTAATTCCTGTAAGTGGAGGGTTTTGAGGTTGAAGGAGGTGGCTTATGGTGGAGAACAGCTGCTTGGAATTTCCAGGACTGCTTTGGATGATGTTAGAGTAGAACCGTGACCGAGCGTCATGAAGGGACTTGGAGTAAGTTGTTTGGTGGTCCCGATATACCTGCTTGTGGACAGTAAGTCCAGAAGCCATGTATCGGCGCTCAAGGGCACGTCCAGCTGTCTTCATTTTCCGCAGCTCGCTTGTATACCAAGGAGCAGAGCAGGAGAAAGTTGCTGACCTGGCTTTGATGGGTGCAAGGAGATCCAGAATGTTTCTCAAGGCTGTATTCTAAAAATCCACAGTTTCAGTGACTGATGACATGGGCACAGGGTGGAGGTGTTTGAGGTCGGAAGCCAAACTTTTTGTGTCAATGTTTTTCAGGTTCCTGAAACAGATTTCACGCTTGGGCTTGGTGTATGATGACAGAAAATGTAATTCCACAGGGATTACCTTATGGTCAGACACACCCATATCATACACTGATGGTGCACTTACAGGGGCAGAGTCAGTGATGACAAGATCCAGGATGTTCCCCTTGATGTGTGTGGGAGAGTCAACATGTTGCCTGAGGTTTAAACAGTCCAGTAGCTGTAGGAACTCGGAGGCAAGGTGGCAGGAGGGGGTGTTGACATGGATGTTAAAATCTCCAAGAATTATGATGTTGGGGGAAGTAGGACGGAAGGTGGAAAGAAGATTGTACATCTCTGGGATGAAACGTGGATTTGGTTTAGGTGGCCGGTAGATTAAAAGAACAGTCATGGGGAGAGGATGCTTGTTATTGAATGCAAGACATTCAAACGAGGACAGTTCAGGGAGGGGCAGGGGAGACAGGGTCAAGTGGTTGCGGTAGATGACAGCCAAGCCACCATGTCCAGAGCTGCGGGCTTGTTGGAGGTAACAGTAGCCAGGAGGACAGATCTCATTTAAAACAGAAAATACATCCGGTTGATGCCAGGTTTCTGTTAGGGACATTATGTCCAAACACTTGTCCTGTATGTGATCATGTATGAGGCATGATTTATTTGTGAGGGATTGGACATTGAAAAGTTCGATTTTAATGTTGGAGGATGAAGTAGTGAGTCTCTGTACTCGTTTAAGTAGACTGAGATTCACCCCGCGCTTACTGACTGTGTCCATGCGTGGCGCTGTTGCAGCCACTCCAGTGTCACTGCTACTAATCCATGTAGTGACAGCGCTCTGATGACGAGGGAGAGATGCGACAGGGCGCACAGCTGACCAGACAGTGGGAATGGCGTCATCAGACCGGGAGAAAACAAACTTTCTTCAGGAGCTTCTGTGGATGTACCGGGGCCGACGTAGGAGACAAAGTTCTTTTATGACCGACAAACAGGCAGGAGTATTGTGGTTGTTTAGCTTCATCAGTTGAGCAGCCGAGAAGTTCATTTTGCCGGGCGTTTGGGCTCCGCGTCTGTTGTTAGCCGTCAGCCACAGAGGTAACACACACAGGAGGAGAAGCACTCGGGGGCGAGCCACTCTGCACAGATGGTACATCAGGGACATGGCTGGTGAAGTCGAGATCGGGGAGTATGAAGCGTGCTGGGCGTCCAAGGAGCCAAAAGCAGGAGGTACGGGCAGGATTGAAATGCCAAGGCCGGTTAGCTGTCCTGCTAACCACCGGTACCTGCTCGTTGACACTTGCTACCAGCCGCAGGATGGATGGAGAAATCGCCCAGGTCGGTAAGATCCATGCATCAACCTGGCAGTTCCACCGATGAATCGCTCACAGATAGTGGCAAGAATAGTCCGTTTTGCGACTTTTATCAGTAGTTCTCGCTCAAGACCTTAGAACTAAAACTTAAGCTTGAGGGGAGAAGCGGCGAACAGACAGCGCCAGCGTCCTCTCCACCTCACCCTAATCTCGATCCTAATCTCCTGATAACGCACAGACGTTATCAGGACGTACGACCAGCCGCGGCAGCGTCAACAACAACAATCTAGAGGTAATATCTTGTGAGGGTACTTTTTATTATTTTACATTACACTGAACATTTAGTGATTTCATATTATTTATTTATTTATTTGTCCACTAAGACCTGAAAGAGAGCTATTATTTTACTAGTTGATTTTTCTAACACAGAAGAGACATTATTTCTATCATTATTTTATTCCAGAGATTTTACATTTATTTTACATTTATATATATATATTTATTTTTTTACAATTGAGGCATAATAAAGAAAGTTCAGTAACCTCTATGAAGGCTATCTGAATTTCTGTCTTTGAGAGATTATTATTTTGTAATATAACAAAATATCTATCCATATAAACTTTAATATAATTAAAATTATAGGGAATCTTTGAGTAAACTGCGAGTAATCATTTAAAGTAGGCTATCTCATGCCGGGCTGAGTCTCCTCTTTTTTGGAAATCAAAATATGGTCACCCTAGTCTAAACGAAAGGCACTTCCGTTCCGATAAAATATTTTGTCGTTTTTAACCGCAAGCGTCCTCGTGTAAATGGGGCGCAGTAGGCGCGTAGCAGCATTTGAAAAAACTGTGGCTTGCAATGAAAAACTATAACAAACTCTGTCAAAAATAAGGATTTAGTAACCTTACAATTAAATCATAATAATTACAACGATGCTATGGGTAAAGCAAAAACAAGATTTTGGACAGGATGTGATTCAATTGTTTCTGGATTTTACCAGATTTTGAACGAAAGCGACTAAACCAGCTAAACGGCCAAACTGAGAGGTTTTAATCCCTGGAGTACCGCGATTAGGGGGCCAGAATTGGGGAAAACCGCGGGCGTGCCTTAAAGGGGGAAAACGCGGTCCTGAATCAGAATACGGCATAGAAATGCATATATCGTTTATTACCTGTAACCATTGAAACTTCGTACTCGTAAACCCAAAAAACAGTGTGAGGAGGCATTATTCTCTGGTTTTCTCAATCAAGGGCCTTAAAAAGCAGTGCAGATAAGGGCTGGGGACGCTCAGAATGTTTTTCCAGCTGTGCTGTGCCACAGCAGCACACATACAGTATATGCGGTTGGAAAAAGGGACTGAGCTTATATAGACACTTGATCAATTTTGGAATCGATAAAATGTTTTTAATATTCGGACATTTGCTGAAATTTGAGAGATGACAATTGATTAAGCCCAAGTTCGTCATAAGCTATTATTATCTTTATTAAATCAAAATATTTATTAGTTACCTTTTAGCTTCATTCAAAAAATGAAATGAAAATTGCAAATTTAGTGAGCATTTTTTCTTGCAAATATAACCACCAGTCAAACATAAAAATAAACTATTTAAGGGCCTTACTTGTTGAATAAGCCGACTGGTGTTAGATAATAATGGATTGTTAAATAATACATTATTATTAATCAACTTTCAGAAAGGGGACTCACACAATCTCGTTTGGCTTATAGGGGAATAAGTGAAAAATTATGTTTCTGAATATTGTTCGAACAGCCCAATCACGATCATAATGATCTAGTACATCTTCTGAAATAATTATTAATTATTTATTTATTCGTAAATTGTTTTTATAACAACAAATGTTCTGAAAATTTAACCCAACTGTCAGGGGGCGTGATAATGAGGCAGAATATCTGATTAAGGCAGGGGCAAAGTCCTTACCGGTATATTCCTTTGGAAAATATCAGTGGGTGGGTCTTTCCAGTTTAAATCGCCACATTGCTGGGCGCTTGAAAAATTCTATACACTCCACTTTCTCGACCAAAAGAAACACCCCACAATCCACTGGACAAGAAGCTACTGAGCCCCTTAAATTATTAATTTGCTTTTTAATTCTGTTATTTTTCCCTCCTCTCCTCTGCCACCTCTTTTGCACATCTTGGAAATTTTCAACTGTGAGGGCAAGGTTTTTTGGTCCTTTGGTTAACCAATAACGCTTTACGCCTCGCTCCTTCTCTCTGCCTCTGTTAAATCTATCTCTCTATCAATTCCCTGTCTCCAATATCACATGCTCTTCTTTCGTCCTCTCCTAATAATTGTTTTCCTTCTCTTGTTGGCTACACCCAACACAACACCCACACACACACACCACCACACACACCAACACACCACCCACCCACACACCACAACACACACACCCACACACACAACCACCCACACACCACCAACCACCCTTTCATCCTTCTTCTCCTCTGCCTTTTTGTGAGAGATATTTACGGCTGCTGTCAGGGGGAAACGAGGGAAGGTGGCGGGAGGAGGGCAGGCAGCATAATGGAGCTGGTCCAAGATCCTCACTCCCGGATCTTCAGATGGGCAGGTGTTCTCTGATGCCAAAGCACTCGTTTCAACATTCAATGGTACATAAAAGTTCTAACCCTTCATGTTTCATTTTATGGTTGTTGTCCAGGCTTAGAGGAAACAAGAGGGGAAACCAAAAAGATTTAGAAAAAACCCCAGGCTCAAGGCTTCCAATGCACGTAGATACAATTTCCCTGGATCCAAACATACCAAGAAAACACACCATGGGAACCGCTTTTGCTAGAAGGGCTGTCAGGAAAAGTGCAGAGAAACAAGTCTGGAAACGACACCCCACAGGGGGACCCCAAAAACCCCCTCTGTCTCCTCCAATTCCCCCTCCACCCCTGCAATCCAACCCCGAAAGTTTTGCCAAGGAAAAAGAAAAGAACTTCCGTTCAGGCGTCATTTGGAAGGCGGAAGGGGCGGAATTTGAAGGGGCGTTTACAAGCTTAGGGAAGGAAAATTTTCTGCCCACCCCAATTGAAAAAACCGATTGGCTTAACCTAAGGGGAAAACGGTCAGGGTTTCTCCTTTAAATAACGAATCACAAGTTCATCAGTCATAAAAACATAAACACAGGGTGGAAACAGCCAATTTCTTTCACCAAACGAAGGGAAACTAGGTCCACCACAAGTGGAAGGGGCAGGATGGGGACCAGGAGCATTGGCCAGGAGTGGAAAATTACACTCATGTTGTCAGTCAACATGTTGTAAAGTTAAGGGGATAATGTATAGTCGGAGTGTTAAGGAGGAAATAAAAACCCGGACAGGTTGGTGGATGAAACCCCGAGGCGGCGAAGCCGAGGAGGGTTTCCCCATACCCTGAAGGGAGTTAATTTCTCCATAAACAACCGGGGGACTAACATTACATTATTCCTGTCTTTATTAAGCGCTTTACGAGTAAATACAATAATAAAACAATAAAGGATAGATAACCCCACCCAATTGATTTCAGCAGCGACAAGGATTCGTCTGGGTAAAGTTTATCCAGTATCAGTGGAATGCTCAGAGCCGCTGGGTCCCTTAGCAAACTGTTTCTTTGTTATTACATTGACCGGAACGGTTTTCCGTTATACAAGAAATAAAACAAAGGACCCGCAGAAAACGACAAAAAGCCTGGGAAACAATCAGAGAGCAGCCATTCAATTAAGAAAGACGCCGTGTTATAAAAAACAAGCATTTTTAATACCACGGCTCTCTTCTTTATACTGTAGAATTAGGGGCTTTCAAAAAATTGCCTTCAAAAAATTGGGACCATTTTCCAAAATGTTTGTTTGGAAAAAAAATCCACGGATTCGGAACATTCGAATAT
>OLKM01005765.1:0-15989 GCA_900291075.1 Melanogrammus aeglefinus | reverse complement strand
CAATGCCTCTTTTTTCACTGGTGGTGCAGACAGGCGACGATTTGTGAGAAAAGGGTGGTTATGTGCTGCAGTCCGAAGGCAAAATTATGAGGGATTGCAGCACACAGCGGAAATCCTCACTTCCACAGCGTGAGACAAAGTTACTATGGCCTTACACACATAATCTGGCCAACTTTGCTCCTGCTGGGGCAAAGTTAATTTACATGGCCTAAGTACTGTGTTCATTGACTGTTTTCTTTTCTTAGGGGGTGGACCACCTGGCAAACGGCTGTCCCAGGTGTGCCGACACTGTCTTTCAAGTTCCTGGGACAACTCCTTGAGTCAGGTCACCGGGTCTTGCAACAGGCATTGACACGTCAAATGATGCAAGGCCCTTGAAATGCCAGCAAAGGTAGGACACAGGTGTTATTCATTATCAAACAGTGTTTATTTCATTGCAGAAGCCATTTCATGTGTATCTCATGCTCATTGTATTAAAATTAATTTAATCAAAACAATAATTAAACTAGGCCTATGTATTTCTGTAGCATGGAGCCATCACAAGAACCGGGCCCATCAAGTTTGCCGCCTGAACCATCCGCAGCTGCTACTCAGGATAGCCCGGCGGATCAAACACCATTCCCTCCGCAGCACCTGCTCCGTCAGCATCCCTGCAGGAGAGAAGATTGGGAAGATTAGGTTGTGACAAAGCTGTCAGTGTTTGGGTGATGACTCTGCTGACGGAGGATTGGGAAGACAGACCAAGTCATCACTGCTGCATTGTTTGCATTTCCCTGTTTTGCCAAATATCCTCAGGGTGTTGTGGATGGATTAGATGGAATTGGTGGGTCGTCTTTCTTTCTCCGTGTAATAGCGTTGTGGGCGTCGAGTTGGTGAAGTAATTGCATCTCTAAGGAGATCCACCACAAACATTGATTCCTGCACGATCCAATCGTAGCGTTCATAATTCCCTGTCATCCAGTGTTTTGCAGGACATCTCTCCGCCTCCTCTGTTGGCCATTTTGTGCAGCTGCTTTAGGGGTAACTCCTAAGCCACTAAAGTCCTCTTTCCCTGCTCTTAGCAGATCTCGCCTTAGGAGCCCTTTTAAGCGCTAGGACTCTTGAGGAATAGCTTTTATATTAACTGGAATTTTCGTGTCACTTTTAGGGGAAATTCTAAGAAAACGTCATGCCTCTGAGAATTTTCTTAGAATTTGGCCGCTAGGAGCCACTTTTTGCACAAAAATTCTTTAGAGATACGGGCCCTGATCTATAAAGTACAAAAAGGGGCAAACATGTACATGTTGAAGAGCAATGGGAATATTAAAATGTTTTACTCTGGCCTTTTGTGGGGTATGTATTGGCCGGAACCGCCCGGTAACTTAACTGTTGTCGTCCGTCACCCGCTCGTTTGACTGCCAGCCTCCGCTTATCTGCTTCGAGGACTCTCGCGTCCCCGTGCGTGTAGCGTGCAGCGTGTTGGGTTTTCAGCCAATCAAATCACAGTGTGCCTTTTACTGCCGCGCTGGCCGTCGGAACGCAAAAATGAGTTCGCGGAAATATTGGGGGGGACAATTTAGTCATCTGAAAATATTGCATGGGACTAGTCCCATGCGTCCCCCCCTAAACCTACGCCAGTGGGATAATGTATAGAACGTACAACGGTACAGGCAACCAGTTGTGGGCCAGGAAGTGGATTTTCAATGGTCAGATACAGATCTTGTTATAACGATAATTGAATAAAAGTTATGGTCTACTTATAGATAGAATATTACAACAAAATAATTGTATTTATATAATATACTTTAATATTTAATTAATTAAATACAAAAACGGCTTTAAACATGTGACATGCCTTTGGCCTTTTCTTTTCAATGGGCCTGCGTCAACGTCACGTCACTCTCGGCAAACCACGTTGGTTAAAGGCGTCAATGGAGCTGCCGTTAAATTGTGTTGTGTTTTTGTCTGTAAACGTTAGCTTTCATAACCGCGCTAGCTTGGTTAGGAAATATAGATATTCCATGAAAATATCTGCCCGTAACGGGGCAAACAAGGTGTCCTTTGACATCTACGTTTCGAGGCAATTGCCAACGGTGCCATACATGACCATGTTTGACTATAGTTTCAGGGTATGTAATTATAGCTGTCGATTTTGGAGGCCTTTATCATAATAATGACCAGCTATAGATTTGCTTCCGATTTGAGTTTCTCTGACAAATGACATGTTATTTAGCATCTACATTAGCAGCTGAGGTCCAATTGAGATCAAGCTCGACCTTGTGCCACACCGAGATTCATGTCCTAGACCATAGTGTGTACCATGTGAAATACAGTGGCCGTGTAGTGTAGGGGGCCATGTAGGCGTCGTGGAGTGTCATGCTTGGTGTCATTGGACTCAGCTCAATGTGTAGATGCTAAATAAACATGTCATTCGTCACAAACTTTTATCGGAAAGCAAATCAAGAACTGGTTCATTTTTTGATTAAGCCTCCAATTTCGGCAGCTAATTAGCTACATTACTGCAACATGTTTTGTGAGATGTGTCTCATGTGTGCACCATTCGCAATCGCCTGGAAGCGTAGATGTTGAAGGACATCTTGTTTGCCCTATTACGCCACTGGCCCTACAAGAAATTACTCAGCAAGTGCTCCATCACGTTGCACCTCACCCAGCGGCTCGCTTTGCAAGATTTTGGCCTTGAAGTTCTCACCCACAGACCTACACACCTAGCCATCCAACATGCATATATCTGAGAATCAGGCCTCTCTTTTAATAATGACAAAAAGTTATGAGAGAAATGCACATTAACTTTTTGTTATCTCATAAGCGGCGTGGTGCTGTTCCTTTTGACCTTTTGACCCCCAGATTTCAAAACTACTTGGCCACAGGCAGCTGTGTCTACACACCTTAAGCCACAAATGTACCACCTCCATCCCACAAAATAATGGGGACTAGAAACTAACCTCTGTCTTATGTACATTTACTGTTACTGTTGGAGGTCACGCCCCTTTTCCGGGCCTTTTCGAGATAGCTAGGGGATGCTAAAATGTTTACACACATTTCCCGGGTCCCCGAAAACGACCATATCGAGATTTGGAAGTGTCTAAGCCCTTAGAGAAAATTAAATGTTTCCCAAATGGACTGTCATTTGGACAAAGCCCCATCAGAAGTGTTGCCTGCAAAACTAATTGGTTCAGATTGTGGTTTGAAAAACAGTTTTTGGAGATAGGAAGGTCCTACCGCCCTGAAAATTTGAATTACCTTATTCTAGGGCCTAACTGGGACCCCGCGTACCGAAACTTGGCCCGGTCGGACCCGAGAGGCGGAAGGGGGGGCTCGATGGGGGGGCCAAGTTTTGGGCAGGAAGGGCCCCCCCTTCCTGCCCTCGGGGTCCGACCGGTCCAAGTTTCGGTACTGGTGGTCCCAGTTAGGCCTTAGAATAAGGTATTCAAATTTCAGGGCGGTAGGACCTTTCCTATCTCCAAAAACTGTTTTTGGGGTCAAAAGGTCAAAAGGAGGTCCAGGCACCACGGCCGCTTATGAGATAACAAAAAGTTAATGTGGCATTTCTCTCACTCATACTTTTTTGTCATTATTAAAGAGAGCCCTGATTCTCAGATATGCATGTTGGTTGGCTAGGGTGTAGGTCTGGGTAGAACTTCAGGCCAAAATCTTGCAAGCGAGCCGCTGGGTGAGGTGCAACGAGATGGATGGAGCACTGTGCTGAGTAATTTCTTGTAGGTGACGTAATAGGCAAACAAGATGTGCCTTCAACCATCTACGCTTCCAGACGATTGCAATGTGTGCCACACATGAACACATTCAAACATAGTGCTATGTGTAATTAGCTGCCGAAATTGGAGGCCTTAATTCAATAATGACCAGCTATTGATTTGCTTTCCGATAAAAGTCTGTGACAAATGACATGTTATTTAGCATCTACACATTGAGCTGAGTCCAATGACACCAAGTATGACACTCCACGGCCCTACATGGCCCCCTACACTACACGGCCCCTGTTATTTTAGGCTCCTACATGGTACACTCATGGTCCTAGGACATGATCTCGGTGTGGCACAAGTCGAGCTTGAGTTCTCATTGAACTCAGCTGCTAATGTAGATGCTAAATAACATGTCATTTGTCAGAAAACTCAATCGGGAAGCGCAAATCTAATAGCTGGTCATTATTTGATAAAGGGCCTCCAAATCGACAGCTAATTCTACCTGAAACATAGTCAATATATGGTCATGTATGGCACCGTTGCAATTGCCTCGAAATGTAGATGTCAAAGGACACCTTGTTTTGCCCGTTTACGGGCAGAATATTTTCATGGAATATCTATATTTCCTAACCAAGCTAGCACGGTTATGAAAGCTAACGTTTTACGACAAAAACAACACCAATTTACGGCAGCTCCATTGCCGCTGTCACGTTAAATTGTACCGGGGCGAAAATTTGTACCGGCCTACGTCATCGTTTGTTTACATCCTGACAACCTGCCCGGCAACAGACGACGCGATGCAGAAAACATGTTGCCAAACGACGAAATAACATAATACAGATAGCGGATCTCTATCTGTATTATGATAGATAGCGATAACAATTGTTTTTACTTTATATTTGTATTGTATTTAATTGTTTAATTGAAACAATAAAAAAAATTGCCCGCGAAACGGGCGATCGGGCAAAGCATACGTCATTTGACGCGATCGCCCGTTTCGCGGGCAATTTTTTTTATTGTTTCGATTAAAAAATTAAACACAATACAAAGATAAAGTAAAAACAATTGTTATCGCTATCTATCATAATACAGATAGCGATCCGCTATCTGTATTATGTTATTTCGTCGTTTGTAAACATGTTGTCAGGATGTACACAAACGATGACGTAGGCCGGTACAATTTTTCGCCCCCGGTAACAATTTTAACGTGACACCGCCCTTTAACCAACGTGGTTTGCCGAGAGTGACGTGACGTTGACGCAGGCCCATTGAAAAGAAAAGCCCAAAGGCATGTCAGATGTTTAAAGCCGTTTTTGTATTTAATTAATTAAATATTAAAATATATTATATATATACATTATTTCGTTTGTAATATTCTATCTATAAGTAGACATAACTTTTATTCAATTATCGTTATAACAAGATCTGTATCTGACCATTGAAAATCCACTTCCTGGCCCAACAACTGGTTGCCTGTACGTTCTATACATTATCTTACATAACCAGCAAAGACAATGGTTTTATTCCCATGATTTAAACGGCATGCGAGCTGCTGGTTTCAGCGTCCATAGCAAACATCATAGCAGCCAACCATGTTATTATGTGGAGACGACTGAATATTTCTCTCGTCATAACTATCAAACCAAACATCCTTCACATTCGCCGAGCGACGATTATGAAGTAAAATGCACATTTTCTCGCTAAAAATGTTTACATTAAACACTTTTAATGGCGTAACTATGCTAAAATATCATATTTTCCACCAAGAATAAAAAGTATGTCCGCCATTTTCACAGAGAAATATCCTAAAAACTATCCAATAGGAAAGATGCTCACAGCGTCTGTCCGTGACGTAGTCGTGCCCATTCAGAATGCATTGGTTAACATTTCGTGATGCGTTCCACGAAAAAAGTCGAAAAATCGTACTCTGGGACACGATTCAATCGATTAACGTTTCGTGCGCATGAGCACGAAATCTCGTGAGACCGGGTTGGTTCTTCAAGTTAACTTTAAGGTTTCTCCACATAACATAGTCTCCTCAGCTTCTTCTCGCCGCTTCCTCTTCTCTCATCCACGGACAACTCTTTTTCTCTTTTTTTTCCTCCCGCCCCTAA
This sequence comes from Melanogrammus aeglefinus, assembly GCA_900291075.1. Classification (NCBI taxonomy): domain Eukaryota; kingdom Metazoa; phylum Chordata; class Actinopteri; order Gadiformes; family Gadidae; genus Melanogrammus; species Melanogrammus aeglefinus. The sequence continues at coordinate 10,174 of OLKM01005765.1, read as the reverse complement.
CAATCCGACAGGTTAATCCCCAATGACAGATACAATGATTGACACCTGCCTGAACAAATCCAAACCCATAAAAATAAACTGAGGGTTCAAGGGCTCTTTAAAACATAGGACGTTTCTATATCTAACACAAACTTCCCCAAATTAAACAGATACATGTCAACAATATCATTACCATTTCAGGCCCACATTAGTGACAATTTAGCATAAACTGTACATGTAGGAAAACCTAATTTAATCAAATTAGAAGGGCGCTACATAAAGGTAAGACGTGATATTTATTGCCTATTGCTGGTGCTGTGGCGAGATCTTTTGTGTTTTTTGTATTCAAGTGGTCGGCTGTTTTAACTTGCAATTGAGGAGTCAGTCTCTTGTTGACACAGAGTGACTTTTGGTCATTCTTACTTTGCTTGAATTGTGGAATAATTGTGGGGAGTGCGTGTGTTTAGGTCAGAATGCCTGATGTAGGCTAGTGTTGATGGAATGCGTGTTGTGAATTGATAACAGCCAGCTCATGATGTGATACAGCGTTCAGCTGTGCAACAAATATTTTTTTCTTTTTCAATCTTGACGACTTTTGTAGTGTTTGTGTGTACACGTTTGGCCCTTCTGAACTTAAACACAGTTAATTTCCTTTCCTAGCTCCTCTTGTTTTGTCTTTCAGAACCTTTCATTACCGGCGGCACTAAAGAGAGAAAAAAGAGTGCATCCTCATTGTAGGCTACCCAGCACTTCTGAAAATGTACTTCCGAATGCGTCTCTGTCCCCACCACATTTCAAACCAAACTGACGCCCATGTCAATGCGTGAGTAAAATAAAATAGTAAAATAAAATGAGAGGAAAGTTTAATATGAAATCGAATTCGATGAGAGGCCAGCCCCTTCTAAATCACAGCTTACCTCTGTAAGATTCTCGCTGGAATTATAATGAAACGCTCTACTTGGCACTGTGAAATCCAATGTCATCTTTTGCATTCCTATCGCTTCCAGTGAAAGAGCTCTATAAAATCTGGAAAAATAAATAACAAAGCAGACTTGGAAATGGACCACATTAGGCAAAAGATGAAAAAGGATGCTTTGGAGATCCAAATTTTGGAACACAAGTTAAAGGTGGGTGAGGTGCAAACTGGGATACTGTTTCCTGCTCCAAAAACATACCCAATATGAGTGACTTTTTTTGTGCTTTCAGGAAATAAAGAAATCCTCATAAAAAGTAGATTATCTTCATTAGAACAAGAGCTGTGGTGGGACAAGTTATTTTATTGAACAGTGTCACCCCCTACCAGAGGCTGGGTCTGTCACACGAGTTTAAATACAGGAATGCCAATTTTTTTCCCGGAAATAATAAAATACATTTAACTACATAGAAAACTCAAACAAAAGGATTCGAACCACCCTTCCGTCCTGTGGATCCATGGCATGGTTTAGGTTGATGTGCTGCTAATCTGCAACTGTAGGTGGGCAATTTTCCCCTCTCAAAATCGTGATGTTGTAAAGAACCACACACAAATTATTATGTCACATGCCCTTTCTGGTGTGACTCGCAGCATTTGGAGGCACTGGAATGTTGCCTTCAGGATCCCGAACGTGTTTTCGACCCTGGCTCTCGTCCTCATATGCGCCAGGTTGTAGCGCTGCTGTGGTCCTGGCACGGGATTGGCATACGGGGTCAGAAGGCAAGACTGGCAGGGGTACCCTCTGTCACCTAAAACATGACCGTCGAACTCTCCTATGATACAGGTGAAATATTAATCATCTGAACAAATATGGATTATAAGTCCTTCAAATATAGGCTTAACTAACCACGGGCAAAGCGAGTGCGAACTTAAAACATGCCCCCGGTGCATTTGACAGTTAACATAGGGGCTGAGAAGGTGGTCTAAATAAATGATAGATCGCGCTGAAAACGATAGCGCTCGTGAAGAAAATTGTCAGGAAAATAAAGTATATCCAACCGGGGTCTTAATAATCGTCGAGGATCGCAGCCTCTACGTCCACGGGCTCTCGTAGAAAAGTTCCTTCCTTCTGTCGGAGAGCTGCCTTCAGCCTATAGACAACAAACTCAGAGTAGGTCTAACCACCTCCCGAGCAGGTTAGACCCACGGCGTATGTTGCCGCAGCAACTAACTCTCGGTTGCGCTGAACCTGCTACCTGAAACAGAAAACCCAGAGTTTCCACTAACTCAGAGTGAACAAACTCAGGGTTGCCTCAAAACCAGCTACCTGAAACAGGCCTCTGGGGACACATTTACAGTAAGCAGAATCTTACTGAGGGGGGTATTGTTGTGTCAGTGGTAATGGAAACATTGCAACACTTTGGAATCAAATCTTTGGCACACAAGAGGGGGAATTATAGTGTCCGATAATTGTAGTTTACCACGAGCATAGTCCAGTAGTGCATGGTTGACATTAAGAAAGTCAAGTCCCAACAGTGCTGCATGTGTGGACACCCTAAGCACATGGAAAACATGCTGCCAGGAATCTTCCTGGTAGCATGGAAGACTCCTGGCAGCACGTTTAGACGTAGAGTCGCAGTAACGGTGCCCTATATATCTAGCATCTGACCATTCACAGCACGTGCAACAATGAAGTCTGCATTCAAGGGACATTCACGTAGTGCCGGAACTGACATCTGAAAATCAGCACTGATAAATGACTCTGTCGCTCCTGAGTCCACTAATATATTGACTTCGGTCCCTTCAATGCTGCCCCTTACATATGAGGTATGCTGCTGGTCTGTTGTGTCATGTAATTAGATGTTACCTGCTGAAGAGAGAAGCATTTCTCGCTCTAACGGGCCCCAAAGTGCGGTAGCTGACGTTTGGGATGCAACATCAGCTACATCTCTTTTCCCGAAAAGTTGGCAGGATCCTCCCTCTTGGGTGAGAGAAAACGCAACCCTCTTCTTCTCTGTGAATCTTCATAGAAGGAGCCTCTGGTAGGTCTTGGGTCCCGCCAAGTTGGAGGGGGGGTTCAGTCACCAAAGGACGCCTTTCTCCGTCTCTCCGTCCTGTCTCCCCCACAATGTCTTTTATGTTTCTTGGACGGAATGTAACTGGGAATTTCGTTGCTCTGTAACATGTGCAAGGACAACAATAAATCTATCTATCTAATCCTGTTTTCTGCCGGGACCCCCTTCCGTTTCTCGTTCACGCCAGCCACGGTCGGGTTAGCACGACCTGTGGTCATCCCTCGGCAGTGTTGGGCACGTTACTTTGAAAAAGTAATTAGTTATAGTTACTAGTTACTTCTCCCAAAAAGTAACTGAGTTACTAACTGAGTTACTCCACTATAAAAGTAACTAGTTACCAGTAAAAGTAACTATTGCGTTACTTTTTCGTTTCTCGCCCCCGTAACCCCCCCCCCCCCTAGCCCCCACCTTCTCAGAGCGTGTTTCATAAGCCAGATGAATAGAGTGCACGACAACAAAGACAAGTACCTGCACAGAGGTTTGCATTTATTGCAACTCAACGTAAACGACAGCGGATGGACATACACTTCTCAAAATAGATAAAAAAAGAAGAAATACACAATCTAACAGAGGCTTTAAACTGAACTGAATATGCATATGGATTTCTTCAATCCAACTTAAAGTGCATAAATGCATCTGTTCATTTTGCATTTGTGAAATCATTTATCCACCCAGCCAACCCAGTTGTCTCACCAACAGCAAAGACAGTTACCTGCACACATTTTCACTTAATGCAACTCTAACTTAACAGAACTAGTACACAACGGATGGACATAAAGTGCTCCAATTTTGTTTCTTAAAGAAAGTAAATAGCTTACAGGAGTGCAAATTGAACTGGAAATGTTCATGGGTTTGTTAAATCCAACTCTAAACATGTATGCATTCCTCTCTCCATCCATCCACCCAGCCCAGTCATGTCAACATTTTAGCCCTGAAACCAGTGGTTGTATCGCAAGAGAAGCAGCTTCTCAAACTTGTGGTCAGAGAGTCTGTTCCTTTTTGGTGTGAAAACCAGCTTCCCCAGGCTAAACAGTCTCTCCACCGGAGCACTGGATGGAGTGGCAAGCATTATACTTCAGGGAAATTCTCTTTATAAGGGGAAATCCATGAAGTGAGTCAATCCCTTGGGCTCCTGATTTCAAATAATCTGCCACTTGACTTTCCGCAGTAGCAGAAGTGTCGTCCTCATCATCAAAGGAGAAGAATGCATCCTCAACAGTTGAGCTGGTTCATGTGGGTGTGGTGGTGCTTGTACCTTTATGCTGGTGGTCTTCACTTCTTACACTTGCACGACATACCGCCAGCAGCTCTGCTTTGGCCTTGTCCTTTCTTTCTTGGGTTCGCAGCCAACGTAATTTGAACCTGGGCAGAGTCACAGCAGCCAGGAGAGCGCTGTCACTGTCAAGCACCTCTGCAAATCTTGTTTTTATTGCCTGAAATGACATAAAGGAAAGAACACATTACTGACTGTCTCTATACAAATACAAACTCTCTCTCTCTCTCACTCACTCACTCACTCACTCACTCACTCACTCACTCACTCACTCACTCACTCACTCACTCACTCACTCACTCACTCATCACTCACTCATCACTCACCTCACTTACTCACTCACTCTCACACACACACACACACACACACACACACACACACACACACACACACACACACACACTGAGTACAATATATAATAAACTATAGACAATTATACACATTTATTATAATTATACACATCTATACAATTATACACATTATACATAATTTTAAAAAATTAGACAGATATGTAGTTCTTACCTCCGCAATTGCCTCTGGAAGATCCACAAGTATTTGAAGCCCACTCTTCAGCTCAAGGGTTTTCATCATCAAGGTCTCCAGGGTAGGTAGCAGTGTGCCAAGGTAGCAGTTGTCCTCTCCCTGGAGGATATCTAGGGCGACTGTCAGTGGCTTTCATTGCAATGCAATATTCCTTTCAGGGAGCTGATGCTCTTTTTCTGTGATTGCTTTCGAGCCAAACTTGGATGAGATGGTAATGAGGTCCACTATGGGAATCTTGCAAATCCTAGATAGAGCATCATAGAAAGAATTCCATCTGGTACTGCAAGGCACTATCAGCTTCTTTGCAACCACATCCTCTACTGTCTCTGCGGGCCACTGTGGAATGGCTGGCCTTATTCCACAAGGCTGTGCATTTCGCAGTTGCACTTCTGTAAAGTGCCTTCTCTGGTCTGGAGAGAATCCACTTTTCAATGTCAGAACATGACACAAGGTTCAGTGTGTGTGATGCACACCTGTAGTGTGGTGGTAAATTAATCACATCATCATCCTCATCAACACGGGCTTGCAAGACATCATTTATGTCAACAAAAGTAACCTCGTCATCTTCCTCATCCACAGAGTCATCCTCCTCAACTGACTGATATTTCTTAAATGCCTTAACGGAAATTTGAGCCATTGTCCAGTGACCAGTTGCCGTGTTAATTTGTGCGAAATGCCATAAGGACGAGTGGATGTTTGTTGAAGTTTCTGTGGCAATGCTCTCGTGGGTATGACGGCCCTTGAACCGTCGGCATGCCAGGGCAGCTTTTTTTCGTTGCATGTTTACTGGATGCATCCAGTGTGCAGTTACGCCTAGGTAGCTTTTGTTATGTGCTGTCCATATATCTGCAGTTGTAGCCAAGTATTCCAGTTGCTCGAATTCTTTTTTTAGCCCAGCATTCATGTTAGCATATTCGGTATCAATGTAATTCGAAAACGTCTTTCTACAGGGCGGACCGACGCCTCCTTTTCTTGGGATTTTGCCTATCAACGCCCTGAAGGAGTCTGACTCCACTGTTGATATCGGAAGCATGTTTTCCACAACGTATCTCCCTATCAAGCCATAGAGCTCTGTCTGAGATAGTTTGGGAGCAGAGGCACTAAAGTCAAGTTTTTGTTGCTTGCATGGGGAGGGTCCTTCCTTGTTAGCGGATCCTTTGTCAACACAAGCCCCCCTACTACCTGTGTATTCTTGGGCCACTAATTTGGTTGAAGCGTGAGCCGTCGACAGGTGCTTCATTAAGTTGGAGTTGCTAACACAAGACGTGGACAAATGTTTCGTTCTGGAACATAATGTGCACTCGACGTGCACATTTTTACCTTTAACCTCAGTGAGTTTGAAATAGTGCCGATATTTCCATCTGGAAAACGCTGTTTTGCCGCTGGAGTCCTCCTCACTCTCCATCTCTCTCGGTGTTTTAAGCGCTAAACACCCGCCACTGTGAATGCGGAAACACCCACCTACCCAATTTCTCTGATTGGCTGAAGACGTAATCTTACTATACATCAGCCAATTGCTGAGAGGTTATCTCATCCTCCCTTCTCTCATGACAACACGCGCACGAGTCCTATCATGAAGTTAAAAAAAAAGTTCATTGTGCGACTTGAGTAACGTGCAGTAACGGGGTGTCGGCAATGATAACGGCGTTATAGTGACAGCCAAAGTAATTAGTTAGATTACTCGTTACTGAAAAAAGTAACGGCGTTAGTAACGCCGTTTATTTCAACGCCGTTATTCCCATCACTGGCCATGACAGTTTGAAAATTGTGCTTTTTGACACGAAAATTTTGAAAATACGTGTCCCTGATCACGAACATAGATTAAAATAACGTGACAGTGTCACGTATTTTTCTGAGACCGGGTTGAAATATACTATTCCTACTCACACAACTGAAGGCCATGAAGGAAAGGTCCAGGACCTAGAGGCAGAGGTTGAGAGACTGCGGGAATGTTTAAATGACTCCCTGAGTCCGCAGCGCAGCATACTGACGCACTGGGATAAAAAAAAAAGTCAATGGTGTACCTGCAGCTTATGTAGTAAAACCGACTGCCCCGGCCAATTCAACTCCATACGCCTCTACCGTGTCTATTGAGTAGCCCATACCTTAGGATACAGAATTCCACTCAGACTGGACATACGGCTCATGTCGTATGATATCCAGATCTTCCGAGAGTCCGTTCTACAGCCCTAACACATTACCCCATAAACATGCAATGAAATGGGCGAAATGGGACATGAAAATAGGGCAAGTGTTGACATGGATCCATGATGCGGAGATCGCGAGCTAATTTGCCAACTAGCGATTAGTGCATGACAATTCAACCCGCGGTGGTTATGTATCTGGTTATAACAAATCTGTCTATAATGCATTGAAACTACATTTCGATAAATATAACATTACTTATATAATATTACTAATATAATATAATATATTAGTATATTTTTCACCTGGAGTCACTAGAACATGGAAGATCTGGATATCATACGACATGAGCCCGGCAGCTCCCCGACCGCGGGCCGCCCGGTCCACGGCCGGGCTGCAGAGCCCTATCACGGGCTCTGCAGCCCGGCCGTGGACCGGGGTCGGGCGGCCCAGGGTCGGGGAGCTGCCCCGGGCTCATGTCGTATGACATCCAGATCTTCCGAGAGTCCACGGCCGGGCTGCAGAGTATAATTAATAAAATAATTAATAGTTTATTACAGAGAAAACACTTAAATATGTGTTTTTCAAATCCTGTCGCATCTATTCGCCCTCCCATCTTGTCTAGGATATTCCTCGATTTTCAGTTTTCTCGCAAGGTATTGTGGGAGCAAGTCACAACTGAAGCGCTTTGAGGGAGCCCATCGAAAATCTCAATTTTGAGGGGATGTTAGCCCTCCCCCTTACCCCTTAAGCTACCTTTAAACTGGTATTGGGACATGGCTCCACGGCGCGTGAACGCGCAACAGTGAGGGCTAGGGCTGAGATTTTCCTTTGAGCAAAGAAATGGGATTCAGCCTAAACCTAACTGATGCTCAGATACTAAATGAACTGCCTTACTTCCTCGGAAAGGAGCCAATAAAATGGTTCAAAGCTCTCAGGATACATGTCATGACTTGGTCACAGTTCAGCCAGCTCTTTAGAACAGTTTTTCTGCCAAATGACAATCAAGAACGTGTCCTGAGGGGCATTCTAGACCACTTCCAAGCACAGGATGAGCCCCTCCCCGCATTTGTGGCTCATATGTTGAGTGAATTAAAAAAAACAAAGACCCCTCGGGCCCTCCCAGTGCAGCCGGAACAGGTTGAGATGATTTGCCGACTAGGGTTGCCCTATATGGCACACTTAATAATAATAATAATAATTTATTTAATTTGTAATGCACTTTTCATCGGCACGATCTCAAAGTGCTACAATAAAAACAACAAAGCAGGGTTAAAATCACTATGTGGTTAACATTTAAAGGCCTTTCTAAATAAAAAGGTTTTCAGGCCTGTTTTAAAAGAGTCTAAGCTCTGAGCAGCCCTCAGCTGGGTTGGGAGGCTGTTCCAGAGGCGTGGTGCAGCCGAGCAAAAGGCTCGGTCTCCCATGGTGGAAAGCCTGGTCCTAGGGACTTGGAGGAACAGAGTATTGGTGGATCTGAGGGTGCGGGTGGTGGACTGTAAGGTGATGAGTTCTTGGAGGTATGTGGGTGCAAGTCCATGAATGCATTTATGGGTAAGTAACAGCTTATCACTTATCACCTCGGCGATGGATTTGTTGCTGCGAGCTCACAAGCTCCATATGGTCGTTGGGCCGAGGAGCCAAAACAATCCTTCTACACCTTTCAGGGAGAACCGAAACAATGAGCCCTTCTGCTTTAGATGCTCTTGACCCAGAATCACATCTCGCACTTGCCCGAGCTGCAACACTGAGCACCACATGTCATCCACCTCCACCCAATCTCAGGTGAGGCCTGCCCCCGCCCCCCCAGTAACTTTGTGTCATGACGGTGGTAATCCAAGAACTGAAATGGACAGCAGGTCAGCCAACTCCCCATTTTCCCCCAGGCATCTTCAGGGAAGGGAGGACTTTAAATCAAGGCAATCCTCAAGGCAATCCTCCCTCCGCTAAGTGAGCTAAGTGAGCCTCACCCACCTACATCACTCCTTCAAGAAAAACATGTTCTGGGTCACATAGAGGAGAATGAGTCTATGGCCCCCTGGAACACAGGGAGCCATAGACTGAGGGCCAAAGTGAACTTTAACTCTGTCGTTGGAGGCCCCTTTGGACACAGGTGCCTCACTTTCAGCGGTAAGAGCAGACCTTGTCCGAGGGCATAACACCTATCTGAACAAAATGCATCAGTGGACGGGTCCACCTGTGAGCCTCGCAGACAACGCTTCCTGCACCCCTGATGGTGTCACTTGGCTAACTATTGGCTTCATGAAAAAGAGCTCTTACCAGCGTTTTGCCATAATCGAAAACCTGACAACACTTTTCATCCTGAGAATGGATTTTATGATCAGAGCCTCAATAACCGTTCATATCCCCTTCAGATCTATATTCATGGATGACGCCCCTTGTCCTATTGTGGATGTGGATGACTGTTCTCTCGAAACGCCCTTTGAAGGAGGAACCGTCATGTCCCTAGGCACCCTGAAGTCCAGCCTCATCACTAAAAATGCTGAGGCAAGCCTGGATGAGGAGCAGAGAGCAGACATGTTCAGCCTCCTCCCCCAGTTTGACAACTTGGGCCAAGGATGGTCACCTCGGACGCACTTCCTTGACTGAGCACATGATCGATACGGGAGATGCAAAACCTATAATCCTTCCTCCGTATCGCACCTCCCCAGTAAAAAATTGAATCATCGAGGAGCAATTACAACAAATGCTGTAAGACGGCATCATTGAGCCTTCTACTAGCTAGCCCATGGTCTGCCCCAGTCATGATCGTAAACAGAGCCGGTTCTGACCCTAGGTTCTGTGTGGAATTTAGAGCTGCTGGTCTGTCTTTGAAGCTCAAGAAATGTCGGTTCTGCCTGAGCGAGTTCACTTCCCTCGGTCACCGGATCACACCCACGGCTGGCTTCATGGTCCCCATCTTGCCTAAAGCCAGGGACACACCAAGCCGACCGTCGGGCGTCGCGCCTCGTCGGCACCAGTCGGACGGCGTCGTAACCTCGTCGGTTTGGTGTGTTCCTTTCCGTCGGGCAGCGTCGAACCGTCGGGTCTGTGGGGCGTATCACATGCTCAAGTCGGACTGTCGGCGTCGGAGAGTAACTCGTCGGTAACTGATGGCTGTGGATGCATTATGACGATTTGACGGGCGGCCGTATAGAATAAGCGCGGTGGTGGGAGTGGAAGAGGGCGAGATGAGATGTTGCTTGTTACTTTTCCCCTCTGGATGTCTTCGGCACAACAACGAGC
>OLKM01005764.1:0-15990 GCA_900291075.1 Melanogrammus aeglefinus | reverse complement strand
CTCCGAGTCAGAACTCATGCCTGGGCACGGGGCGTGGAAACAGGGACGGGGACATGGATTGGAGGGGTTGTGTGTCGGGGAGGGTAAGGGGAGGGGTTGGTGGAAGGGATCTTAATATGCAGGTTGTCCGTCTCATTGTTAAGGATTGAATGCGTCGTGATGATATGCTAGTGTGGGAAACCCTCCACGGGGGATCAGTGTTTTGCTTTGACCCGTGATTTGAGTTCCAGATTGCGTCGTGTTTAACAACAAAATTACAAGTAAAGGCAATGTTTGTACTTTAAAACCCGATTCACAATCAGGTCTAGACTCAACCGGTCTAGACTGGGAGTTCTGGCCAGGGAGTCACAAAAAGACCCATCTTGTTCATCACTGGCAGTCCAAACCCAGGGAGGGGGGACGCACCTGAGTTTCTGGATGTTGGAGGAGGATATCCCAGAGAGTCTGTTAGATGCCCGTCCACCACGCCGTTCTTCCTAATGAACTCTGCACAGCTCCTCACCACCTTGGGCCACTGCAAAAGCAGCAAACACGGTCAGAGCAACCAGAATCAGAATCTGAGATAACCCACAGGTCCAATGTAAATCGTTGTAAGCTATATTCTATCTCTTCTGCTTGCTGTGCTGTAACACAGGGAATTTCCCTCCAGGGGATTAATAGTTATCTTCTCTTATTGTATCTCTTAGCACCTCGGTATACTACTAAGGGCATATATTCTTAGAATGGATGGCCCTATTGCCCAAAGACACACTCAACCAGATCATCACGTCATCAGTTAAATGTTCGTGAGGTTAAGTTGAAATGCACAGATATTGTACAACTTTATCAGACTTTGAAATTAAGTTTGGGTCTTGCTTACAGTGTATTCAAAGCACGCAGCAATTGACAGGAAGTTGATTTAGACACCTACGTATGTCTTACTAGCGACCCTCAAATTCAGGTTCTAGGATTAGATTTTTACATTCTGGATTAGCATAAAAAATTAGAATACAACCCAAAGAGAGATGAAGATAACCGTGCAACCAGGTGACTCGGATTCATCTACTACAGCGTTTTATCCAAATCTTATAACAACCGCAGCCTCAACCAGGTGACTGGGATTCACCTACTGCAGGGTTGATCCAAGTATGACAACAACCACTGGATTCATCTACTGCAGGGGGTTGAGCCAAGTCTTCTAACAACCACAGGAATCATCTACAACAGTGTTTATCACAGTCTTATAACAAGTGCATCCCCCACCAGGCCTTGCAGCTCTGACCTTCATATCCCGAGTTATGGAGGTACTCTCCCAGGTCGCAGCCGAACACCCTCTCCTTCAGGATCCCTCGCTGGCGCAGCTTCTGGGGGGGAGGGCGCGACTTCATAAAGGACCGCAGGAAGGTCACCAGCTTGCCGTGCTTCTTACACACTGGGAGGGTTGAAACACACATACAGACACAGTCACGGACAAACAAACACAAAAGACACAGACAGACCAGGCACACACACACGCACGCATGCACACGCACGCACACACACACACACACACACACACACACACACACACACACACACACACACACACACACACACACACACACACACACACACACACACACACACCACACACACACACACACACACACGGTCATTAAGCAGATACTTTTCTGTGACTAGAAAGTGCAACTACAAAACCCAAAGTAAAAAAACAACCTGTAGAGAGCAGAGTAGCAATAGGAATCAGAAAGATTTATTAATATTACATAACAGTTCAATCTGAAGCCACAGAGAGTAGCTCGACTTGAGCGTTAAAAACAACAAAGTGCTTCATCTGGGGCGGGTTGCATCATCAGAAGCAGAGAGTTGAAAGCCGGGGAATCCTTCTTTGGAGGGGGACAGACAGGAGGTACCTGGCTTTGGCATGGCACTCTCCACAGTGGGGGGCATCTTCTCACTTATCAGCTCCACGCAGTCGCAGGGGAAGAAGCCCACCTGCGTGGGAGAGGGCCGCTGTTTCAACATGATTCACTCTGAGCTGGGGAAGGCAACTTTGGAGAAACCGGCCAGAGTGAGCTTGATTTTAAAAGTATCCAACCAAATTAACCCCTCCCCCTCCCCTCAGGCCCATCTCTAAAGCCACTCCCCAAAGCAACATGACTAGCTCGCTAGCTTTAGCAGTGGGTCTGTCCATCCTTGTGGAAGACTTCGGTCATGTGTGCGCACAGGTAGGTAGGTAGGTAGGATGACAGATAGGTGAGCCAGCCAATCAATTCACAGAAGCTAGGGATACCTTTTTTTTGGGTCAGAGTATTATCGATTGCTGGCAGAGAATTTCAACAAATATAACAAAAATGCTTATAAAATAAATGGCCTACCCTAGCAATACAGAGAGGATCAGATGTATTATTTAATATACAGATACATAGAGTTGTCTCTACCTGAAAGCCGTGCTTCCCCCTCCACCAGCCAGTGTCTTCTTTAGGGGGCATGTCGATGACCGACACAATGTCCCCCACCTGGAATAGGGTTATTTTTAGATTAAACCGTAGAGACTATATAAAGCATGATGGCCCTTTCAGAAAGCCCAGGACGATCATATAAAGTACACCGAGAACCAAGACATTGAAAAGTAAACACAGGAAAACAATTTCTTCCCAAGTGTTGCCAAGTGTATTGTTTGTATTTAGTGTTGGTCTACCTCTGCTTTCACGCACAACACAAACTGAACCAACTACACCAACTAACTACACGAATGCAGGTGTTTCAATTTCTCTGCACTGAACCGATGGCTCAGTTTGTGTGCGCGGCGTGTGACGTCGCGGGGGTCACCTCAAAGGTCAGCTCGTCCGGGGCCTGGGCGGTGTACCGCTTGGTGACGTGGGCGGCGGCGATGGCCGGCACGTTGATGGAGGACTCCTCAGACACCAGCAGGTGGTTCCCCTTGTTGTCGATCTGTCCGGGAGGGAGAGACGCGAGACACGTGGGTCACAACACCAGATTTACATTTACATTACATTAAGCATTCAGCAAAAGATTTTTTCCAAGGCGACTTACAGTACATTTGTCGGAAGAAAGAGAAATAATATAGGTATATCAGTGTTGGTTGAGTAAGGATTTTCATAGTAACAAGTGCCAAGCACTAACAATCATTAGGTTAACCCAATTCCCCACTATACAACAACGATAGCTAGGATAAGACGCTACACGATGCTAAGTCCTCTTCTGTTTGACACTCAGTCCACTAATGAAACATAGAGCGTTTATACACCTATCAAATGTACGTTGAAAGGTCTTGGATATTGGTTTTCAGTGTTTGTATTTTCCTGTTAAATGTTTGTATCTAGCTTTCTTGTCTTCATTTCTGTTCCGCTTTGCTGCAAATGGAACCGACGTGATGCATCATGGTTTTCAGACTTGTCTGACGATAACGGGTTATCGTTGTGTGCGGTGCGTTACGTCCGACACTGATGGATGACTCAAAGCCTTTTCGCCCCTTTGGAGGCGGGAGTTCAATACGCAGTACGTGCGGATGAAAAGCTACCTCCATCCAGGTCAAGACCGGACCGCAGTTGATGTTGTTGTCAGCCAGGGCAGAGAACTGGGAAAGGTACGCGGCCAGCATCTTGGTGACACACTGGGGACGCACAGGAGAGAGACGGAGAGAATGCGTTAGGGGGAACATGGTGCCAATGTCCTCAGACACCACCCCCCTCCCCTCGTTGAGTCACTAAGAGTACGACATGAATTAGAGCAAGTTTTTGTATCCGAGGTGGAGAAGGGTCATCTTTTATTTACTAGTTAAGTACTTCATTAATCCCGGACAGGAAGTATCATGCAGCAGAAGCTTTTATCCAAAGTGACAGCGTGGATTCAGAAACGTATCGTAAACAGGTAGGGGGGGAGGCATCCTGATTAAGTGTGCCTCCATGTTAGCTATTGACATTGGGGAGTCGACACCCCAGCCACTACACTATCCTCCATCCCCATGATACTGCTGTTATGTTATGTGATATTGTAATTGATCACCCGAGTTGATATTGGATAGATATTGGGTACAACGTGTTCAGTGTAACAGTTTTATGAAAGTATTATACATGATTTACAGTGACTAATAATACAAATATTTCTTACTGGTATAGGTGCATACAACTAAGTTTAATCTTATAATAATATTAGGAATGATATTTATATTAAAGGGCAGCTTCTGCAGTCATAAAGGAAAAGAACTGGCCCTGAGGGGGCCTTTAGCCAATCAGGGCAGAAGCACCAGCGTCTCTGGCCAATAGCAGGGCCTGGTGTTTTTTTTCCAACCCACCTCATCGGGTCCCTTCAGTGTCTCATGGCGAGGCAGCTCGGCTAGCTGGGAGAAACGCCGGTCGAAAATACACAGATGGAGGTGCTTGTCCAGCACCCTGAAGTCCTCGAAGGACCTCTTCACGAGCCAGCTCCGGCCCTGAAAGAAACACAGCAAGGTCCTTAAAGGACCGCTTCACGAGCCAGCTCCGGCCCTGAAAGAAACACAGCAAGGTCCTTAAAGGACCGCTTCACGAGCCAGCTCTGGCCCTGAAAGAAACACAGTAAGGTCCTTAAAGGACCTCTTCACGAGCCAGCTTCAGCCCTGCAAACATCACATTAAGGTCCTTAAAAGGACCTCTTCACAAGCCAGCTTCAACTCTGCACAAAACATAACAAGGTCCATAAAGGACCTCTTTACAAGCCGGCTCCAGCCATGCAAACATCACAGCGAGGTCCTTAAAGGACCTCTTCACAAGCCAGCATCAGCTCTGCAAAAAACAAAACAAAGTCCTTAAAGGACCTCTCCACGAGCCAGCTTCAGCTCTAGAGAGTGCAAACAACACAACACTCTCCTTAAAGGACCCTTTTCACCAGCCAGCTTCAGCCCTGCACAGAACAACCCTGAGATGATACATGGAGTGGTGTCCGCCTCGTGTTTCTATTAAGATGATGAAGTGTTGTGTGATAGGAATGGTACCTGGCAGCCAATCTGGACCAAAAACAGCAGCTCTTTAGAGTCCAGGCCAGCCTTCTGTCCTTCCCCTTGGTCCTCTGCAAAAGACAGCTTCAGAGAGAGAGAGAGAGAGAGAGAGAGAGAACGAGAGAGAGAGACGAGAGAGAGAGAGAGAGAACGAGAGAACGAGAGAGACGAGAGAGAGAGAGAGAGAGAGCGAGAGAGAGAGAGAGAGAGAGAGAGAGAGAGAGAGAGAGAGAGAGAGAGAGAGAGAGAGAGAGAGATGGGGGGGAGTTAGAGAAAGGAGGTCAATTTTGAAACATTCTTGGGAACCACATTTTAAATAATGGATGAGAAGGACCTTTCTGCGCGTCTGACCTACTGGAGTATACGGAGAGCAAAGAGTGACTGTGTGTGTTCAGCCCAGGTGTGTGTCCTGTGAGCCCCTGAGCTCCAGTGTGTGGGAGGAGCCCGCCAAGTTCAATGGGCGTGTGCACAAAGCTCACTTAAGCTCAGGTGAACAATCAAGAGGAGCGCCAACTCTTCCTATCAACAGCGTTTAGCACGTCGTAGCACTTTAGAAAAACAGAAATAAAAACCATTCTTTTTCATTTTGAGTTGTGCATTTAGTACGTGTATCACTCTAATGAAAGGATATACTGTATCTGTGTTAAACCTTATGGAACTAGGCAGTCTTAGAGGAATGCTAGTTGGTACATGACCAGCACGACACAACCGCCATAAAAGTTTTTCTGAACGTAGATAAAAAAAATAAAAAAAATAATCTTCAGAAGGAGGTTAAAAATGATGTCGTCTGCCACATAGGATCCACGTTCAAACGTCCACCTCCCTCCCTGCACGTCTGCCCATAAAACCACAGCCATAAATCCTGCAGTAGAAGATTCATAATGCACGAGTTATGAGTTGCCAGGGCGACAGCTACAGCAGTCATGCGTAGTGCTGAAATATCGTCCTCCTCCTTTCTGAGATGTTCTACATAAACCTGCTAAAGACCGACGGTTCAGAAGAGGAACACCGCCGCAGAAGGAGAGGAGGCTTCAAAGGGGCCCGGGACCCGAGCGAGGTGAGGGAAGGGAGTTTGGTTATTTATAAATGTGAGCAGCAGTTGATCCAGATTCCCCCCACTCTCCACCACGACCTACTTTTCCACCATCACCGCTCGACACTTCCACGGTAACAATGCCGGCTCTGCGACGTCGAGACGCCTGCAGAGAGCGAGAGAAGGGGAGAGAGCGAGGGGGGCTGCTGCGACGACATCCTGCCCGGGTCCAGGTGGAGATCACCACAACATTGGATCAGGAGCCCTGATTGCAGTCACTACACGACCAAACCGTGGTTGAGTAGTCACGTGGAAGCTGTGGTAGGGCTCCAGGAAGAAGGACGCACCATTGAGCATTAGCATGAAACAAACGACGCAGCTAACTCCTCAATGCGAGACATATCCAAGAACAGACAATTTCCCCAAATCCCGTATCCGAATGAAAAGCCTACAAAAACAAAAAAATACCGCAGCTCAAAACAGCTCGAAAGCCACCCAGTATCGACCCCGCGCCCGGACGCATTACTTATTCATGAGCATGTGGCGCCGAGCGCTCAGACACAAACACAACGCATGCAAAAGAAAAAGCGACACGTTCAAGTTACCTGCGCCTATCGCACAACGACACGGGGGATCTGACCACAGCGGGGCGGCATGGTGTGGGCGGAGTGGGGTCCCACTCATGGTGAGCCACCGTGGTCTCTCCACCAGGCTGGGGTCTCTAGCAGGCTGGGTCCCTCTTGCTGGGCTGGGTGGGCCGGCCGTCGACTGCAGCGTGGGCCGCGAGGAGGAGGAGGAGCAGCGGCGGCTAGACCGGAGGCTGCCTCCAGCAGAGTTCAAGTGCTGCTGCTGCTTCCCGCCCTGCCCGCGCCTCCCCCTGACGTAGCCCCCTCCCCACCCGGGCTCAGCCTGCTGCTAACGAGAGCATCCATATCTCCCGCCTCCTTCCAGAGCGGTAAATGATGTAGGAGGAAAAATTGAAAAAGGGGTATTCACCCCGCCCACCGCAGTGTGTATCTGTTTTCTCTCTCACTCCTCGCTCAACATCTCGTCCCCCCTTCTCCATTTTCTTTCCTTCTACCCCCCCCCCCCCCCAGCTTTTCCCCCTCCCTTATTCTCCCTCCCACTGTCTCGTGCTCTCCCCCTCCCCTCCATGGAGTGAGTCTCAGGGAGGAGAGTGTTAGCCAGGGAGGAGGCAGAGTGCTAGCACGGCCACACAGACGAGTGTGCACGTGATGCGCCGTGCATGAGAGGCACCATGCACGTGAGAACGGGACGCCCGGGGTCCTAGTGGTGAAAGATTCTCGAAGGGAGCATCGTTTCATTCCAGAAATAACTACTCTACTTTTCAACATTGCGGCTAAACCGGAGGGGAATATGCTGTGTGTGTATTTGACTGTGTGTGTGTGTGTGTGTGTGTGTGTGTGTGTGTGTGTGTGTGTGTGTGTGTGTGTGTGTGTGTGTGTGTGTGTGTGTGTGTGTGTGTGTGTGTGTGTGTGTGGTGTGTTAGGTGTGTGTGACTGTGTGTGTGGCTGTGTGTGTGTGGGTGTGTGTATGTGACTGTGTGTGTATATGTGACTGTGTGTGTTGTGTGTGTGTGTGGTGTGTGTATGTGTGTGTTGTGTGTGTGTGTTGTTGTGTGTGTGTTGTGTGTGTGTTGTGTGTGTGTGTGTGTTGTGTGTGGTGTGTTGTGGTGCTGTGTTGTGACGTTGTGTACTGGTGGTGTGTAGTGTGAACTGTGTGTATATGTATGCGACTGTGTGTGTATGTATGTGATGTCGTGGTGTGTGTGTATGTGACTGGTTGTGTGTGTAGTGACTGTGTGTGTGTGTATGTGACTGTGTGTGTGGTACGTGTTCTTTGTGTGTTAGTATGTGACTCTGTGTTGTGTATGTGACTCTGTGTGTGTGTATGTGACTCTGTGTGTGGTTTGTGGTGTGTGTGTATTGTGACTGTGTGTGGAGGCTGTCCATGAATAGCGAAGACAGGTGGACCGACGATTCAACCAACCGGACAAAGACTTGCTCTCACGTTACTCAACTTCCCCACATGGTGACAAGCGTAGACCCGATGCAAAAGCTGCAGCAACTAATAATAATGTCATCATTCATTTTACAATCACAAAAGCGGGACTTTCTTTAATATGAAATATGTGTTGGTGGATAAAGTGTGCATGTGTGTTGTGTAAAGATAATATGTGCATTTTTGTATAAATACGTCTGCATGCGTTTTCACAGATACAGTGCGCATGTGTTTGTACAGATACAGTATTCTGTGTGTGTATTTAGATGCGTGTGCATGTGTTTTATCCAGATACAGTTTGCATGTATGATATATATATAAGTGGCATGTGTGTACAGATTACAATTATCTGTGTGTATAATGGATGCAGTGTGCATGTTGTATACAGATACAGGTGTGCATGTGTCTATTCAGATAAAGTGCGCATGTGTGTACAAAAATACAGTGCGCATGTGTGTATACAAATACAGTGCGCATGTGTGTGTGTTCACTTCAGATACACTGCGCACAGATACATTGCGCATAGCGCACTGAGCATGACAGCAATGCCATGGCAGATTCCCCGGAGTGATATTTCTCTCATGGTACAGGCTGTCCGTCTTTATCTTCTTGGTGCTAAGCTGTTCAAGGTCACTGCAAACGGCTTAACCGCTTCAATCCCTGCCTGCAGTCTAACAAGTGGTGTGTAGCGCGCTACTGCAGTGTAGCAGTCCGGGCAGATCAGTGAACATAATACACATATGCTTTCATGCGGGGTGCACTTAATAAGGCGTAGGGGGAGGCAAACGGTCCACTGTGCCACCGCTGGCGGTAAGTGATAATGCAACAAAGAGTCGGCTAACCAGGCAGCTAACAGCCACTTTCAACAATTAGCGAGGTCTGCTCGCGCTGCTCTCATTAACGGCTGTAGCGACAAATGCTCCACAAGCATTTACACAAGTACTTCTACAGTATACAACCCGACGGATGTATACTAGATATATCTATCTCGTGCCACCTGCAGGTTGTTGTGGAGTCTGGGATAAACAAGGGATTGCCATCTGCGAAACTGCTCTGTTCTGTCACAGCACACTGGTTCATTGTCGCTGGTTGAACGTTTATTCCAACTCATGGACTGGAACACAGGTGCATCCAGTGTCAGATTCACAAAAACCCTTGAACAGCATGAGTCTGCCTTCAGAAGAAATGACAACGCTGGGAATCCAAACGTTTCAAGTATTTATGAAATAGACTGATAAACAGCAACAGTGATGGTGGTATCGCTTCTCTTTTGAAAACATATGGCGCAACATTGTTCAGGAGGTAGAGCGGGTTGACTGGTAACAGGAAGGTTGCTAGTTCGATTCCCGGCTCAAGCTAGCTCAGTGGTTGGTGTCCCTGCAAGCTAAGAGACTCACCCTGACTCGCTCGATGAGCTGGGCTGTCTCCTTCATGGCTGAAACGGCGTCGGTGTGTCAATGTGTGCCTGAATGGGTGAATGTTGTTAAGTGCTTTTAGTGGCCACTGTAGTAAAAACTCTAAATAAATGCAGTCCCATTTACCATACGTTTAAAAATGAGCTCTAGTGTATTGATTCTGTGTCCAGATCTTTGGCGTCATCATCAAAAAGGAGACAGGGGACTCTCTACAAAGACTTGACACTACGCCATCCTACACAAACACAAGCAGCCTTGAGCTGTGGCCTCACCTGACGGGTGCCAAAGTCCACGTTCTCGTAGTGGAAGTTGGGCGCACTCTGCCAGCGCGCGGGAATGACCTCTGTTGAAGGTGAGCCTGAGGACGGAGAAACACAGCCCATCAGAGAGAGTGAGAGAGTGAGAGATAGCAGAGAGAGTGCAGAGAGAGTGAGCAGAGAGAGTGAGAGTGAGCAGAGAGAGTGAGAGTGAGCAGAGAGTGAGCAGAGAGAGTGAGTGTGAGCAGAGAGAGAGAGTGAGAACAGAGACAGAGTGAGAGTGACAGTGAAAGTGTGAGCAGAGAGAGAGTGAGAAAGAGATTTCAATGTGAGCAGAGAGAGAGTGAGAAAGAAGTGTAATAGAGACAGAATGGGTGAAAGATGCAATATAAACCCGGGGGCAGAGAGTCAGAGATTGAGAGAAGAGAGTGCTGATCAGACAGGACAGAGAGGAACAGGGAGATGAGTAAGAGAGAGAGAGCAGGGAGAACGAGTAAGAGGAGAAGCAGATAACGGAGAACAAACAAGGAACAAGGGAAAGAGAGACAACAAAGACACTGGCCATGAAGACGGGCGGAGACAGCAGGTCCACAATTCGCTGACACCATCCATGCTTTTTTTCCGTCTTACGGCTCTTGGCCTGATAGGAGCCTGGTTACAGCCATAATAGCAGCTGAGGTTGTGTGGGTGGGACCTACTTCTTCATGTGTTTGACCTTCATGCTGGCCGTGCTCACGCAGGAGCGCAGGAGAGGCTCCGCCACCGGGGGGGGCTCGGTGACGTCATCGCTCCCCATCTGGCCGAGAGCAAAACAGGAGTCAACGTCAACGACCCACCATCCATAACCAGCCGTTTCGCGGTGAGCACGCAGCGGCCATTTCCCCCCCCTACGCATTCAGTACGGGACTCTGTAGCACGCTAGCATCAGCTTTGAACTCCGATCGTCGTAAACTGCAGGTCGGGTGGTGTCGACCAATCGCGGTCACCGTGGGTCACATGGCGTTGTGTGTGGGTGTTTACCCTTGGCGTGACAGCTCTTTGGGGAGTTTCTGGGTTGGGGTTATAGCTGGTGTGGTAAGGCGTCATCTTGCTCCGTCGGAGGCACAAGGCCTGAAAGGTAAATGGTATAAGAGATGGCGTGATGAGTGTTCCTGTACATTGAGACGTTTTTCCCAGATACACAAAGGGCAAAGTGGGAGAGAGAGGGGCTGTTGTGTTGTGTGTGTGTTGTGTGTGTGGTTGTGTGTGTGTGTGTGTGTGTGTGTGTGTGTGTGTGTGTGTGTGTGTGTGTGTGTGTGTTGTGTGTGTGTGTGTGTTGTGTGTGTGTGTGTGTGTGTTGAATACCCACCAGGCAGGCAGCGATGAAATACATTACACTATGACAGGTGGATAAAAAAACACCAAAAGAGGGAAACAAAACAGAAACAAACAAACAGTTGGAATAATGAACACGTCGAGGTAATAATCGACCCAGACATCTGAGGGTTCAACCACTTCCTCACCGTCAAGGAAGCTGGCCATCCTTTATCAAAACACAGCGCTAGCCATATTGGCCAGCCCTGGTGTGAGTGCTTTGTGTTGTCATGGGTACCCAAGCCTTCTATTCAGCGCGCTCCAGCCACAAGGGAGGTGTTCAGAAAACTTCCAGTGAGTCAGTGAGTTCGTTGGGGAGTGGAGGCTCGTCCAATCAGCACAGGTTTTATTAAGCATGAGAGCCACTCTCCACGGGAGTCACACGCCCCCCGCCTTCATACTGACAGTCATAACAGCAGAGCCATAATAAAATAACAGTGACACAATACCAATAACCATTGTAATATGTTTATGTAACACACGTGCAGTGTCAGGTGGAAAAAGGTGCTTACCTTAAACAAATGACGCTTGATAAATCGACGGGCGTAAAATAAATAAGAGAAATGTCATTCAAACCGAATGCGCGACGAAGGGACGAACACAGACAAATCGATAAAAGGCCATACAAACGTGTGAGAAAACGACAAACACTTTACAGAGTGTTACACAGACAAGCTAAGCTCCTCTGGCAGTCTGATGTCTCCTCATCCCTTCAGGCCAGGAGGAGACCAGAAACGAGAGCATATCTCTCTGAAACATAATGATTACGATCTGCATTCAACGACGTGTGAGCGAGAAAGGGCATGCAGTCACCTTCATCCAACACACCATCCTCGCCTCCCACCGCATAGACAATCGACTGATTTTCTTTCGCATATCTCTCATCCACTACACACCCGCACATAAACCAACAAATATACACATAACCAGCACCAAAGCTGAGCACTGAGTCTATTTTGAGCTCGTACACAGAAAAGGCACAAGCCTCACATGGCTGCAACATGCTTAGCGTGGGACAAACACACACGCCCCACACGCACACGCCCACATGCTCCGCTGCGTACCTACTTGCGGTTTCATGCGAAGACTCACCCTTCAGGACGTCACACTTCCTGCTTCTCCCTGGTCAGAGGCAGCGTTCTCGATCACGCGCACCACGCATCCAGCCTCCATGATGTGCTCACGCAACAGCCCGTTGGGGAGGAGAGAGGAGTGGGAGGGGAGAGTGCGGGAGAGAAGAGAGAGAGAGGAGAGAGAAGAGAGGAGAGGAGAGAGAGAGAGAAGAGAGAGAGAGAGAGAGAGAGAGAGAGAGAGAGAGAGAGAAGAGAGAGAGAGAGGAGAGAGAGAGAGGAGAGGGGAGGGAGAGCGGGAGGGAGAGAAGAGGAAGGTAGGTGGTTAGAATGGAGAGGAGACGACGAGAGAGGAGTGTGAAACGAAAGCTTTGGACATCTCAGCCACAAGCAGCGAGGCTAAAGCGAGAATGGTCTCGAGGCTGTACATCAGCAGCCAGCAGACACTGTAATAGAGATGACATCTGCTTAGCTCCTCAAGGTGCTTTGGTGAAGATTGCAACGTTGCAGAGCTATTTCTCCTAGACATTCGTTTAATTCAAAAAGCGCCACCAGCCACAGTCAAGTTATCTCAAGATAGAGACTGCAGGAGACATTCCATAGCACTTAACATTATATATAAAAGAGGAATCATGCTTGTTTGCTTTTGAATGCTTTCAGAGTCTGATGCCGTTTGGGGGCCAAGGCGTGGGATCTCTTCTGTCTCTACGACAGAGATGCGTGTAAGTAGATCCAAGTGGATTATTCTCTTCTTCCTTCCCTACTGTAGTGAAACCTAACTGAAAGAATTTCTGATAGCGTAAACCAGACCCACTGAATGCATGCTGCAATTTCCCTTTACGAGTCAAACAAACATGCACACAGGATGAGCCTTGATGACAAGACGACGCCGGGGTGAACAAACAACAGTCTCACAATTGTGATGTACTTCAACTCTCAGGACTACAGAAGATAAATAGCGGGGGTGTCATCTCTTATTTGACGAGGTTTTCTCGCCGTTCAAAATGATGGTGAACTGACTCATACTGTCTTACTAAAAAGTACAGAACTATGAGGTAAGAGTCAATATTCCTCCTTATAAAAACACATGTTTTCCATAAACACCGTTGTCTGAGAGGGCTTGTGGGCTTTGCACGATACCACGTGTGCTTACTTTGTACCCATGTGGTTTGAAATCCATGGTTTCTGCCATATCCCCAACACCAACAATACGTGTGGGTTTGAAATGATCCCCTGGACAGTGTGTCCCTGACGGGGCGAAGTTGATCGAGATGTATTGTCAGCCAGGGCCATGTAGCTCTTCCCAACAGACAGTTGGCCCAGGCACCACAGTGTGCTGACTGACACTACTGCCAGACCCTGACTCACAGAACCCAAGAGCAAACATACTTAACAGGCTAAACCAGACCCAGCTCTGTTGCACAATGTTATCTCTGGCCTCATGAGGAAACGCTGCTGGTGAATGATCGATACACTACGTCACAAATCGACTGAGAATGGCTCGACGAAACAGCTGTTGGATCGACATAACAGGTGTTGTGAAGAGTCAGAGTGCAGAACATCATAGGCGTTCTTCTCAGAAAAGGCAGTAAGTCGAGTTATGTGTTTCTGTATTAGGATTGCGCCAACTGGTAATTGTCTATTAAGCCTGAAAGATAACTGTAATTATTGCTTCAAGCCTAACTAACTAAGCCCTACACGAAACGATCAAGCAAATTTAAGTAAGCAAAATATAAAGCCGAGGCTTAGAGTTTTCATCGCAATGCACGACAATTACAAGACAAAACTCATTGTTATTAAATGTTATTCAACATTCATTCCACACCACCCCACTTCACATGTTAGAAGAACAAATACAAGGTATGCACTACAATGCAGAATTGTGGGTGATGGATTGGCTGTGAATGGTTACGCATTCCTTCACTGTGCTTGCATGACTTGTTTCCTGTCAGCACGAGGAAAGAGAATGAATATCATCTACGAACATACAGACAGGCTAGTAGGCCCACTGCACGACTGACAACATCTCCCCGCTGGGCCGTCATAGGCCAGTGAGGCCCGTCTGGTACAGACTCACAGCAGCTCTGTTTGTACGTGGATGCTTTGGCGGAGACAACGCAGGTTTAGGATGAGTATATCGTCGTAGAAATATACGTCATTGGACATAGTTCAGACGTATCTCACTTATGAGTGCCATTACCATGGGAGTGCCAAGTAGTAGTTTGAGCGTATCTAACACATACTCTGTGGTTGAGTCTCAACGAGGAGTTTTCACACGCTGCAGGAAGAAGTCGATCGTGCCAAATGGTATTATTGATACACATCAACAACTAACCGCAGCAGTGTGAATTACATTAAAACAGAAATATGCAAATTCTCTATACTACAGCTTGCTGAAATACTTAATATGTGAAATTGTTTGAAGGTTTTGAGAGAGGCAAGAGGTAGTAAGAGTCTATAGACCTATGACATTTACCAATTATCAAATGAAGCAAAAAACACCAAACATTTCCTGGCAAACTGTACCACATTAGAACACAGATGGGAACTAAGCTGCATGTTGACGTTGCTCATATACTGAACAGGAGAAACACAACAGAGCTACAAACTACAAAGGTCATTTCAGCAGTACTGTGTCTCAAAGCGCCCTACAGTAAATCGAGACGTCAGTCACTAAGGAGCAGGTGAGTGTTAATACAGCATCTTGCTCGGGCTCGGGATGCTACAGGTACACTCAACGCAAATATCATACTGGCTTGTTCAACACTACGCGTTCCCTCCTCTGCACCCGCGGTGAGGGTTGCGAGAGGTGAGAGACGTACGATGGCACTGTGGTTGAATATCACACATCACAGGACACCATGTCGAGTAGGCCGCGACGGCGTAAGGTACGGTGCGGAGTCCACAGTGTGATGATAGAGCACTAAACACCGTAAAAGAAGGTCTAAAAGGTCGGCTTAATAATAATATAATTCATTACATAGCGGGTTTTTTCTGGAATCAAAGCGCTTACGTGAAGGAGGGGGGGACGAGACGACCTCACCACCACCAGTGTGTGTACCACTTGGTGATGCGGCAGCCATCGGCGCAGACACTCACCACCCAGCTTCGAGTGATGGGAGGAGGTGAGGGAATGAAATCTTCAGCCATTTATACAGGGGATTAGATAGGGGGCCAGATGAATGAGCTGGTTGGCAAGTTTAGCCAGGCACAGGGAATCCCCTACCCTTTGCCATAAGTGCCCTGGGATTTTTTATGACCTCAGTGAGGCTAGATGGCTGTTTTACGAAGGTTGCTAGTTCAAACCCCAGGCCTCTATACTGCTCGTCGAGGGGTCTGTGAGCAAATCATCTCATCCTACCGGCTCCTGGTTGTCGCCTTGCAGGTTGGCTCCGCGTCGGTGTGTGATTGTGTGTGATCGTTGTCGAACAACTTTGGTAACAGATATACCGAATGGTAAATGAATGTGTAATAATTACAAATTACAACAACAACAAAGTAACGTCTGCTGTGTGAGGGATAAGAACAGTGTGGTGCCGATGTCCTACATCAAAAAGCTTAAAGGCAACTAGGGCACACTTGTGGAGGCCATTTTATTAGTTAATATCATGGGCAGTTTTATTAAATACCGATGGCAGTGGGGTTTTACAGAGTGGTGCCGATACACATCGACTGCCCATAGTAAATGGGTTAGGGATGAGTCACGTTTTATGTGTCGGAAACAGAAGAGCGACCCAGAAAGTATGCCAGGAATAGAGTGGGCGGGAGGCGGGAGCCGTGAGGCCTCAGCTATCTTCGGCAGTGCTGTTGGTTAGCTCGGGTTCTGTCTGTCTATATAGGAACGCACACTTCAGAGATGAAC
>OLKM01005763.1:0-15993 GCA_900291075.1 Melanogrammus aeglefinus | reverse complement strand
TTAGACGCTAGTTATAGATATGACTTATTTATAGACAGTTAGACTTGGTATTATGACAGTAGCCAACTTATTAAGGCGTTAGACCTCCATTTATAAGCATGCAGTATAGCCTTATTTTAGAGACAGTTATACGTTACTATAGACGTTAGACCTTATATAGACAGTTCGACTATTTATCATATAATGATATCAATTAAATAATATATAATAATCATCAATAACTTCCACCATTTTATTCACAAGCCAGAGCGCTCTTTGTCAGCGTCACTCACGGCACACTTCCAAAATAAAACAATTGAAAACAAAGGGCAAACAAATAACAATAACCATAAAAAGTGCAAGTAAAATAAAAAATAAAAAACATTGACAACTACTAGTGACATGCTAATTCCTGAAGAAGGTGGGTTTTGAGAAAGAGGATTTGGACTGAGGGAGGGAGTCAATATTATATACAGGTTAGAACCTTATTTATAGACAGTTAGATTAATAGACATAGTTATACCTTATTTATAGACAGTTTTAGACGCTACCAGAGGCCAGTGGTTAATGTTATTTGCAGTGAAAGAAGGCGTCTGGACAGGAAAGTGGTCAGGGTTGAACTGTGAAACTGGAAGGCGTTCCTGTGAGGGGGGCGGGGGGGGGGGGGGGGGTCCAAGGGCACAGGAGTGTGTGAAACAGGAGCTCCACACGCCTCAGATAAGCATTTCACCACCCTTACATGAACAAGAAGGAGAACATATCCAGCCTCACTCTCCCTTTCTCCCTCATACCCCCATTGTTTACATTCTCTCCGTGTCTTTCTCCAATCTTCTGTTTTCCCTATCCCACCCTCTATTCTCTGGCATCTCTATTCCCATTCTGTGTGATCTAGTTACCTGTTCTCTGCTCTTCTACCTTAACTGAACTATCTCTTTCCCTCTTATTCTATGCCTCGATGCTCTTCATCTCTCTCCGCCTCTAACTCTCTCTTTTTTGTCAATGTTCTTGTTCTCCCACTCTCGCTCAATGCTTTAATATCCTCTCCCTAATGTTGCGTTGACTGCTTCTGGCCACTCATTGGTATGCTCAGCGAACTCGTCTCTGCATTGAAATAACTCTAATATCAACATCTCTCTCTCTCTCTCTGCGGTCTCTCGCTCTCCCTTGCTTGTGCCATGGGAAAATATAACTGAATGGCTTTCAAAAGGGGAGGTTTTCCCGCTGTGGCGTATATATAATCATTCCAATTATCAAATGGTGATAGGATGGCATACTATATGGCATGCATAGAATTGATAAATTAAACAGAAATACCAACATTTCTTTGTTTTTATATGCCGTCCAAAATGCATTCTCAGAGCGATAGAATCACTTTTTGACATAACTTTGTGTTTTTTTGTTTGTTTTTTTTAATAAAAGCGAATGTATTTCCACTTGCAAATGGTGGAGAATGGCATTAGAAAACATTTGTATGCTTAGGAACACGTTTGGCATTGAAATTAACAGAAATTACTAACATTTCTTGGTCTTTATGCATTCCAAATGCTTTCTCAGAGCGAAAGACACCTTTTTGACAATTGTTTGGTTTTTTGCTCAAAAATGAATAAATTCCACTTCCACAAATGGTTTAGAGTGGCCATAACAAAAATTGGTATGACTTAGGAACACGTTTGCCATTGAAAATTACACAGAAATATCAAACATTTCCGTGTTTTTATGCTTCCAAAATGCTTTTCAGAGAGATAGAATCACTTTTTTGACCAACCATGTTGTTTTTTTTTTTTGGCTCAAAACGAAATGTAATTCTATTTTCCCAAATGGTAGGGAAT
Organism: Melanogrammus aeglefinus; assembly: GCA_900291075.1. Lineage (NCBI taxonomy): Eukaryota > Metazoa > Chordata > Actinopteri > Gadiformes > Gadidae > Melanogrammus > Melanogrammus aeglefinus. Next base: position 14,185 of record OLKM01005763.1, on the reverse strand, counting down.
GGCATAAAAAGCAATTTTGGTATGCTTAGGAACACGTTTGCATTGAAATTACCAGAAATATCAACATTTCTTTTTTTTATGCGTCCAAAATGTGCTTTTCAGATTGATAGAATCACCTTTTTGAAAAACAATGGTTGTTTTTTTTGCTCAAAACGAATATTATTTCACTTCCAATTGGTGCTGTGAATGGCCATAGAAGAAACAATTTGGTATGCATTCAGGAACAGTTTTGCATTGAAATTGACAGAAGATACCAACAATTCTTGTTTTTATGCCGTCAAAAATTGCTTTTTCTTGTCGCTCAAAACGAATGTTTTCCACTTACAAATGCGTGGATATGGAATAAAAAACTATTTGGCATGCTTAGTAACACGTTTGCATTGAAATTTAACAGCAGAAATATCAACATTTCTTGTTTTTATGCGTCCAAAATGCTTTTCAGAGCGAAAGAACACCTTTTTGTCAAATGTTTGTTTTTTTGCTCAAAATGAATGTAGGCCTATTCCACTTCCAAATGGTGGAGAATGGCATTTAAAAACAATTTGGTATGCTTAGGAACACGTTTGCATTGAAATTACCAGAAATATCAACATTTCTTGTTTTTATGCGTCCAAAATGCATTTCAGAGCGATAGAGAACACCTTTTTGACCAACAAGTCGTTTTCTTTTTGCAAAATGAATGAATTCCACTTCCCAAATTGTGGCAGAAGTGGCATTATAACACCATTTGGTGGAGATTAGTAAACACTTTGTGCATTAAAATTACAAGAAATATATCACACATTTTTCTTGTTTTTTATGTGTGCAAAATGCTTTCAGAGCGAAAGAACACCTTTTTGACAAATGTTTGTTTTTTTGCTCAAAATGAATAAATTCCACTTCCAAATGGTGGTGAATGGCATAGAAAACAATTTGGTATGATTAGGAACAAGTTTGCATTGAAATTAACAGAAATACCAACAATTCTTGTTTTTATGCGTCCAAAATGCTTTTCTTTTGCTCAAAAGAATGTTTTTCCCCTCCAAATGGTGGATAATGGCATAAAAAACTATTTGGCATGCTTTGTAACACGTTTGCATTGAAATTATCAGAAATATCAACATTTCGTGTTTTTATGCGTCCAAAATGCTTTTCAGAGCGAAAGAACACCTTTTTGTCAAATGTTTGTTTTTTTGCTCAAAATGAATGTAGGCCTATTCCACTTCCAAATGGTGGAGATTGGCATGATAACCACTTGGTGAGATTAGTAACACGTTTACCTTGAAATTAACAGAAATATCAACATTTCTTGTTTATATGCGTCCAAAATGCTTTTCAGAGCGATAGAATCACTTTTTGACCAACAATGTTGTTTTTTTTGCTAAAAACGAATGTTTACCACTTCCAAATGGTGGATAGTGGCATAAAAAACTATTTGGCATGCTTAGTAACACGTTTGCATTGAAATTAACAGAAATACTAACATTTCTTGTCTTTATGTATCCAAAATGCTTTTCAGAGCGATAGAATCACTTTTTGACAAGTTGATTTTTTTTTGCTCAAAACGATTGTATTCCACTTCCAAATGGTGGAGAATGGCATTAAAAAACAATTTGGTATGCTTAGGAACACGTTTGCAATGAAATTACCAGAAAATATCAACATTTCTTGTTTTTTATGCGTCCAAAATGCATTTCAGAGTGAAAGAACACCTTTTTGACAAAAGTCGTTTCTTTGCTCAAAATGAATGAATTCCACTTCCAAATTGTGGAGAGTGGCATTATAACCATTTGGTGAGATTAGTAACACGTTTGCATTAAAATTAACAGAAATATCAACATTTCTTGTTTTTATGTGTGCAAAATGCTTTCAGAGCGAAAGAACACCCTTTCTGACAAATGTTTTGTTTTTTGCTCAAAATGTGAATAAATTCCACTTCCAAATGGTGGTTGAATGGCATAGGAAAACAATTTGGTATGATTAGGAACAAGTTTGCATTGAAATTATCGGAAATACCAACAATTCTTGTTTTTATGCGTCCAAAATGCTTTTCAGAGCGATAGAATCAATTTTTGACCAACAATGTTTTGTTTTCTTTGCTCAAAACGGATGTAGGCCTATTCCACTTCCAAATGGTGGAGAATGGCATGATAACCACTTGGTGAGATTAGTAACACGTTTGCATTGAAATTAAGAGAAATATCAACATTTCTTGTTTTTATGCTTCCAAAATGCTTTTCAGGAGGATAGAATCACTTTTTGACCAACAATGTTGTTGTTTTTTGCTCAAAACGAATGTATTCTACTTCCAAATGGTTAGGGAATGGCATAAAAAGCAATTTGGTTATGCTTTAGGAACACGCTTGCCTTGAAATTAACAGAAATATCAACATTTCTTGTTTTTTATGCGTCCAAAATGCGTTTCAGATTGATAGAATCACTTTTTGAAAAACAATGTTGTTGTTTTTTTGCTCAAAACGAATGTATTCCACTTCCAAATGGTGGTGAATGGCATAGAAAACAATTTGGTATGATTAGGAACAAGTTTGCATTGAAATTAACAGAAATATCAACATTTCTTGTTTTTATGTGTGCAAAATGCTTTCAGAGCGAAAGAACACCTTTTTGTCAAAAGTTTTTTTTTTTGCTCAAAACGATTGTATTCCACTTCCAAATGGTGGAGAATGGCATTAAAAAACTATTTGGCATGCTTAGTAACACGTTTGCATTGAAATTAACAGAAATATCAACATTTCGTGTTTTTATGCGTCCAAAATGCTTTTCAGAGTGATAGAATAACCATTTAGTGAGATTAGTAACACCTTTGCATTGAAATTAACAGAAATATCAACATTTCTTGTTTTTATGCGTCCAAAATGCTTTTCAGGGAGATCGAATACCTTTTTGACAAACAATGGGATTTTATTTGCTCAAAACGAATGTTTTCCACTTCCAAATGGTGGATAAAGGCATAAAAAACTATTTGGCATGCTTAGTAAACGCTTGCATTTGAAATTAACAGAAATATCAACATTTCTTGTTTTTTATGGCGTCCAAAATGCTTTTCAGAGCGCTAGAATCACTATTTGAGACCGACAATGTTGGTTTTTTTGCTCAAAACGAATGTATTCCACTTCCAAATGGTGGGTGAATGGCATAGAAAACAATTTTGTTATGATTAGGAACAAGTTTGCCAATGAAATTAACAGAAATACCCAACAATTCTTGTTTTTTAGGCGTCCAAAATGCTTTTCAGGATGTGATAGAATCACTTTTTGAAAAACAATGTGTGTTTTTTTTGCTCAAAACGAATGTATTCCATTTCCTAAATGGTGGGGAATGGCATAAAAAGCAATTTGGTATGCTTAGGAACACGTTTGCATTGAAATTACCAGAAATATCAACATTTCTTGTTTTTATGCGTCCAAAATGCTTTTCAGATTGATAGAATCACTTTTTGAAAAACAATGTTGTTTTTTTTGCTCAAAACGAATGTATTCCACTTCCAAATGGTGGTGAATGGCATAGAAAACAATTTGGTATGATTAGGAACAAGTTTGCATTGAAATTAACAGAAATACCAACAATTCTTGTTTTTAGGCGTCCAAAATGCTTTTCAGAGAGATAGAATCACTTTTTGACAAACTGGGGTTTTTTGGATTGTTTTTTCATAAAAGCGAATGTATTCCACTTCAAAATGGGTGGATAATGGGCTTAAAAAAACTATTTGGCACGCTTAGTAACACGTTTGCATTGAAATTAACAGAACTATCAACATTTCTTGTCTTTATGCATCCAAAATGCTTTTCAGAGCGATAGAATCAATTTTTGACCAACAATGTTTTTTTTTTTTTGCTCAAAACGGATGTATTCCACTTCCAAATGGTGGAGAATGGCATGATAACCACTTGGTGAGATTAGTAACACGTTTGCCTTGAAATTAACAGAAATATCAACATTTCTTGTTTTTTTGCGTCCAAAATGCATTTCAGAGCGATAGAATCACTTTTTGACAAACTGGTTTTTTTTTTTTGTTTTTTTTTTAATAAAAGCGAATGTATTCCACTTGCAAATGGTGGAGAATGGCATAGAAAACAATTTGGTATGCTTAGGATACGTTTGCATTGAAATTAACAGAAATACTAACATTTCTTGTCTTTATGCATCCAAAATGCTTTTCAGAGCGATAGAATCACTTTTTGACAAACTGGTTTTTTTTTGCTCAAAACGATTGTATTCCACTTCCAAATGGTGGAGAATGGCATTAAAAAACAATTTGGTATGCTTAGGAACACGTTTGCATTGAAATTACCAGAAATATCAACATTTCTTGTGTTTTATGCTTCCAAAATGCTTTTCAGAGCGAAAGAACACCTTTATGACAAAAGTTGTTTTTTTTGCTCAAAATGAATGAATTCCACTTCCAAATTGTGGAGAGTGGCATTATAACCATTTGGTGAGATTAGTAACACGTTTGCATTAAAATTAACAGAAATATCAACATTTCGTGTTTTTATGCGTCCAAAATGCTTTTCAGAGCGAAAGAACACCTTTTTGTCAAATGTTTGTTTTTTTTTGCTCAAAACGAATGTATTCCAATTCCAAATGGTGGAGAATGGCATAAAAAACTATTTGGCATGCTCAGTAACACGTTTGCATTGAAATTAACAGAAATATCAACATTTCGTGTTTTTATGCGTCCAAAATGCTTTTCAGAGCGAAAGAACACCTTTTTGTCAAATGTTTTGTTTTTTTGCTCAAAACGAATGAATTCCACTTGCAAATGGTGGAGAATGGCATAGAAAACAATTTGGTATGCTTAGGAACACGTTTGCATTGAAATTAACAGAAATACTAACATTTCATGTCTTTATGCATCCAAAATGCTTTTCAGAGCGAAAGAACACCTTTTTGACAAATGTTTGTTTTTTTTGCTCAAAATGAATAAATTCCACTTCCAAATGGTGTAGAGTGGCATAAAAAAAAATTGGTATGCTTAGGAACACGTTTGCATTGAAATTAACAGAAATATCAACATTTCGTGTTTTTATGCATCCAAAATGCTTTTCAGAGCGATAGAATCACTTTTTGACCAACAATGTTATTGTTTTTTGCTCAAAACGAATGTATTGTACTTCCAAATGGTAGGGAATGGCATAAAAAGCAATTTGGTATGCCTAGGAACACGTTTGCATTGAAATTACCAGAAATATCAACATTTCTTGTTTTTATGCGTCCAAAATGCATTTCAGAGCGAAAGAACACCTTTTTGACAAAAGTTGTTTTTTTTCCTCAAAATGAATGAATTCCACTTCCAAATTGTGGAGAGTGGCATTATAACCATTTGGTGAGATTAGTAACACGTTTGCATTAAAATTAACAGAAATATCAACATTTCTTGTTTTTATGTGTGCAAAATGCTTTCAGAGCGAAAGAACACCTTTTTGACAAATGTTTGTTTTTTTGCTCAAAATGAATAAATTCCACTTCCAAATGGTGTAGAGTGGCATAAAAAAAAATGGGTATGCTTAGGAACACGTTTGCATTGAAATTAACAGAAATATCAACATTTCGGGTTTTTATGCGTCCAAAATGCTTTTCAGAGCGAAAGAACACCTTTTTGTCAAATGTTTCTTTTTTTGCTCAAAACGAATGTATTCCACTTGCAAATGGTGGAGAATGGCATAGAAAACAATTTCGTATGCTTAGGAACACGTTTGCATTGAAATTAACAGAAATATCAACATTTCGTGTTTTTATGCGTCCAAAATGCTTTTCAGAGCGATATAATAACCATTTGGTGAGATTAGTAACACCTTTGCATTGAAATTAACAGAAATATCAACATTTCTTGTTTTTATGCGTCCAAAATGCTTTTCAGGGAGATCGAATACCTTTTTGACAAACAATGGGATTTTTTTTGCTCAAAACGAATGTTTTCCACTTCCAAATGGTGGATAATGGCATAAAAAACTATTTGGCATTCTTAGTAACACATTTGCATTGAAATTAACAGAAATATCAACATTTCGTGTTTTTATGCATCCAAAATGCTTTTCAGAGCGATATAATCACTTTTTGAAAAACAATGTGGGTTTTTTTGCTCAAAACGAATGTTTTCCACTTCCAAATGGTGGATAAAGGCATAAAAAACTATTTGGCATGCTTAGTAACACGTTTGCATTGAAATTAACAGAAATATCAACATTTCTTGTTTTTATGCGTCCAAAATGCTTTTCAGAGCGCTAGAATCACTATTTGACCGACAATGTTGTTTTTTTTGCTAAAAATGAATGTTTTCCACTTCCAAATGGTGGATAATGGCATAAAAAGCAATTTGGTATGCTTAGGAACACGTTTGCATTGAACTTACCAGAAATATCAACATTTCTTGTTTTTATGCGTCCAAAATGCTTTTCAGATTGATAGAATCACTTTTTGAAAAACAATGTTGTTTTTTTTTGCTCAAAACGAATGTATTCCACTTCCAAATGGTGGTGAATGGCATAGAAAACAATTTTGTATGATTAGGAACAAGTTTGCATTGAAATTAACAGAAATACCAACAATTCTTGTTTTTAGGCGTCCAAAATGCTTTTCAGAAAGATAGAATCACTTTTTGTCAAATGTTTGTTTTTTTTGCTCAAAATGAATGTATTCCATTTCCAAATGGTGGAGAATGGCATGAAAAAAAAATTGGTATGCTTAGGAACACGTTTGCATTGAAATTAACAGAAATATCAACATTTCGTGTTTTTATGCATCCAAAATGCTTTTCAGAGCGATAGAATCACTTTTTGACCAACAATGTTATTGTTTTTTGCTCAAAACGAATGTATTGTACTTCCAAATGGTAGGGAATGGCATAAAAAGCAATTTGGTATGCCTAGGAACACGTTTGCATTGAAATTACCAGAAATATCAACATTTCTTGTTTTTATGCCTCCAAAATGCTTTTCAGATTGATAGAATCACTTGTTGAAAAACGATGTTGTTGTTTTTTTGCTCAAAACGAATGTTTACCACTTCCAAAATGGTGGATAGTGGCATAAAAAACTATTTGGCATGCTTAGTAACACGTTTGCATTGAAATTAACAGAAATACTAACATTCTTGTTTTTTTTATGCGTCCAAAATGCTTTTTCTTTTTTTTTTGCTCAAAACGATTGTATTCCACTTCGAAATGGTGGAGAATGGCATAAAAAACAATTTGGTATGCTTAGGAACACGTTTGCATTGAAATTACCAGAAATATCAACATTTCTTGTTTTTATGCATCCAAAATGCTTTTCAGAGCGAAAGAACACCTTTTTGACAAAAGTTGTTTTTTTTGCTCAAAATGAATGAATTCCACTTCCAAATTGTGGAGAGTGGCATTATAACCATTTGGTGAGATTAGTAACACGTTTAGCCTTGAAATTAACAGAAATATCAACATTTCTTGTTTATTATGTGTGCAAAATGGCCTTTCAGAGCGATAAGAATCACCTTTTTGACCAAAATGTTTGTTTTTTTTGGCTCAAAATGAGATAAATGTACCACTTCCAAATGGTGGTATAGTGGCATAAAAAACTATATTGGTATGCTTAGTAACCACGTTTGCATTGAAATTAACAGAAATACTAACATTTCCTTGTTTTTATGCGTCCCAAAATGCATTTTCAGAGAGATAAGAATCACTTTTTGACCAACAATGTTGTTTTTTTTTGCTCAAACCGAATGTAATTCTACTTCCAAATGGTGGAGGAAGTGGCATAAAAACCAATTTGGTATGCTTAGGAACACGTTTGCATTGAAATTAACAGAAATATCAACATTTCTTGTTTTTATGCGTGCAAAATGCTTTTCAGATTGATAAGAGATCACCTTTTTTGAACAAAATGTTTTTGTTTTTTGCTCAAAACGAATGTAATTTCACGCTTCCAAATGGTGGTAGAGTGGCATAAGAAAAAAATGGGTATGCTTAGGAACACGTTTGCATTGAAATTAACAGAAATATCAACATTTCGGGTTTTTATGCGTCCAAAATGCTTTTCAGAGCGAAAGAACACCTTTTTGTCAAATGTTTCTTTTTTTGCTCAAAACGAATGTATTCCACTTGCAAATGGTGGAGAATGGCATAGAAAACAATTTCGTATGCTTAGGAACACGTTTGCATTGAAATTAACAGAAATATCAACATTTCGTGTTTTTATGCGTCCAAAATGCTTTTCAGAGCGATATAATAACCATTTGGTGAGATTAGTAACACCTTTGCATTGAAATTAACAGAAATATCAACATTTCTTGTTTTTATGCGTCCAAAATGCTTTTCAGGGAGATCGAATACCTTTTTGACAAACAATGGGATTTTTTTTGCTCAAAACGAATGTTTTCCACTTCCAAATGGTGGATGAATGGCATAGAAAAACTATTTGGTCATGACTTAGGAACACAGTTTGCATTGAAATTAACAGAAATATCAAACATTTCGTGTTTTTTTATGCATCCAAAATGCTTTTTCAGCGATTATATCACTTTTTGAACAATGTGTGTGTTTTTTTTGCTCAAAATGAATAAATTCCACTTCCAAATGGTGTAGAGTGGCTAAAAAAAAAATTGGTATGCTTAGGAACACGTATGCATTGAAATTAACAGAAATATCAACATTTCGTGTTTTTATGCGTCCAAAATGCTTTTCAGAGCGAAAGAACACCTTTTTGACAAATGTTTGTTTTTTTGCTCAAAATGAATAAATTCCACTTCCAAATGGTGTAGAGTGGCTAAAAAAAAAATTGGTATGCTTAGGAACACGTTTGCATTGAAATTAACAGAAATATCAACATTTCGTGTTTTTATGCGTCCAAAATGCTTTTCAGAGCGATAGAATCACTTTTTGAAAAACAATGTTGTTTTTTTTGCTCAAAACGAATGTAATTCACTTCCAAATGGTGGTGAATGGCATAGAAAACAATTTGGTATGGATTAGGAACACGTTTGCATTGAAATTAACAGAAATATCCAACAATTCTTGTTTTTTAGGCGTCCAAAAATGCTTTTTCAGAACAGATAGAATCACTTTTTGGATCAAACAATTTGGATTTTTTCTGCTCAAAACGAATGTATTCCACTTCCAAAATGGTGGGATAATGGCTTAAAAAATTATTTGGCAGCGCTTAGTAACACGTTTGCATTGAAATTAACAGAAATATCAACATTTCGTGTTTTTATGCGTCCCAAAATGCTTTTCAGAGCGATAAGAATCACCTTTTTGTCAAATGTTTTGTTTTGTTTTTTTGCCCAAAATGAATGTATTCCACTTTCCAAATTGGTGGGAGAATGGCATGAGAAAAACAAATTGGTATGCTTTAGGAACACGTTTGCATTGAAATTAACAGAAATACTCAACATTTTCTTGTCTTTTATTGCGTCCAAAATGCTTTTCAGAGCGAGCGATAGAATCCCCTTTTTCTCAAACTGTTTTCTTTTTTGCTCAAAACGAATGTATTTCACTTCCAAATGGTGGATAATGGCATAGAAAACAATTTTGTATGATTAGGAACAAGTTTGCATTGAAATTAACAGAAATACCAACATTTTTGTTTTTATGCGTCCAAAATGCATTTCAGAGCGATAGAATCACTTTTTGACAAACTGTGTTTTTTTTGTTTCTTTTTAATAAAAGCGAATGTATTCCACTTCCAAATAGTGGAGATTGGCATAGAAAACAATTTGGTATGCTTAGGAACACATTTGCATTGAAATTAACAGAAATACTAACATTTCTTGTCTTTATGCATCCAAAATGCTTTTCAGAGCGATAGAATCAATTTTTGACCAACAATGTTTTGTTTTTTTTGCTCAAAACGGATGTATTCCACTTCCAAATGGTGGAGAATGGCATGATAACCACTTGGTGAGATTAGTAACACGTTTGCCTTGAAATTAACAGAAATATCAACATTTCTTGTTTTTTTGCGTCCAAAATGCATTTCAGAGCGATAGAATCACTTTTTGACAAACTGTTGTTTTTTTTGTTTCTTTTTAATTAATAGCGAATGTATTTCCCACTTCCAAATAGTGGAGATGTGGCCATAGAAAACAATTTTGGTATGCTTAGGAACACACGTTTGCTATTGATAAATTAACAGAAATATACTAACATTTCGTGTCTTTATATGCTTCCAAAATGCTTTTCAGAGCGATAGAATCACTTTTTTGACCGACAATCTGTTTTTTTTTTTGCCTCAAAACGATTGTATTCTCACTTCCAAATGGTAGGAGAATGTGGCATTAAAAAACATTTTGGTATGCTTAGGAACACGTTTGCATTGAAATTACCAGAGAAATATCAACAATTTTTGTTTTTTTGCGTCCAAACATTTTCTTTTCAGTGTGTTTAATATACATTTTGCGTTTTCGATTTTTTTTTTTTCCTAAAACGAATATTGCTTTTCAGAGGCGCGAAAGAACACCTTTTTGTCAAATGTTGTTTTTTTTTGCTCTCAAACGGAATGTATTCCACTTCCAAATGGTGGAGAATGGCATAAAAAACTATTTGGCATGCTCAGTAACACGTTTGCATTGAAATTAACAGAAATATCAACATTTCGTGTTTTTATGCGTCCAAAATGCTTTTCAGAGCGATAGAATCACTTTTTGTCAAACTGTTTTCTTTTTTGCTCAAAACGAATATATTCCACTTCCAAATGGTGGAGAATGGCATGATAACCATTTGGTGAGATTAGTAACACGTTTGCCTTGAAATTAACAGAAATATCAACATTTCTTGTTTTTATGCGTCCAAAATGCTTTTCAGAGCGAGGATAGAATCACTATATTTGACCAACATGTATGTTTTTTTTTGCTAAAGGACTGCTTGTTTTCAACTTCCAAATGGTACGGATAATGGCATAAAAAACTATTTGGCTATGCTTTGGTAACACGTTTTGCATTGAACATTAAACAGAAAATACCAACATTCTTTGTTGTTTATGGGTCCCAAAATGCAGTTTTCAGAGCGGATAGAATCACTTTTGACAAACTTGGTTTTTTTGTTTGTTTTTTTAATAAAAGCGAATGGTATTCCACTTGCAAATGGTGGAGAATGGCATAGGAAAACAAGTTGGTCATGCTTAGGAACACGTTGCATTTGAAATTAACAGAAGATTACTAACATTGTCTTGTCCTTTATGCATCCAAAATGCTTTTCAGAGCCGAAAGAACACCTTTTTGACCAAATGTTCTGTTTCTTTTGCCTCAAAATGAAATAAATTTCCACTCCAAATGGTGTGGAGTAGGTGGCATAAAAAAAGAGATTGGATATGCTTGAGGAACACCTTTTGCATTGAAATTATCAGAAATATCCAACTTTCGTTCGTGTTTTTTATGCATCCAAAATGATGCTTTCAGAGTGCGATAGAATCACACTTTTTGACCAAACAATGTTTGTTTTTTTTTTGCCTCAAACGAATGTGTATCGTCACTTCCAATATGGTAGGGAATGGTCATAAAAAAGCAATTGTGTATGCTTAGGGAAGCACGTTTGCATTGAAGTTACCAGAAATATCAACAATTTCTGTTTTTATGCGTCAACTGAAAATGCTTTTCCAGATTGATAGAAATCACTTTTGTGAAAAACAATGTTGTTTTTTTTGCGTCAAAACGATGTATTTTCACTTCCAAAATGGTGGTGAATGCAAGAGAAAAACTATTGGTATGATGTAGGAAACAAGTTTGCATTGAATTAGAATCAGATAATACCAACAGATTCTTGTTATTATGGCGTCCAAATATGCTTTTCTTTTGCTCCAAAACGAATGTTTTCCACTTACAAATGGATGGATAATGGCCATTAAAACTATTTGGCATGCTCATAGTAACAACGTTTGCATTGAATTAACAGTAGAAAATTATCAACGATTTCGTGTTTTTTATGCGTCCAAAATGCTTTTCAGAGCGAAAAGAACACCTTTATTGTCAATGTTTGTTTTTGTGGCTCAACATGTGAATGTAGTAGGCCTACTCACGTCCAACACGGTCATAATGTGTAGGCTGCATTAAAAAAACAGTCGTTTCTTTGCGTCAGAAATGAATGATATTCCACTTCCAAATTGTGGAGAGTGGCATTATAACCAATTTTGGTTGAGATTAGGAACAGCGTTTGCATTGAAGAATTACCAGAAAGTATCAACATTCTTGTTTTTATGCGGTCCAAATGCTTTTCAGATCTGAACGATAGAATCACTTTTTGGAAAAAACTCAATGTTGTTTTTTTTGCTCAAAATGAATAATTCCACTCCAAATCGTTGTGTGAAAGGCATGGAAAGACCATTTGGTATTTGATTAGTGAACAAGTTTGCATTGAGAAAATTAACAGATATACCAATACAACATATTCTTGTTTGTTATGCGGTCCAAAATGTTTTCTTGTTTGCTCTACAAACGATTGTTTTGCCACTCCCAAATGGTGTAGATAATGCATAGAAAATAAAACTATTTGGCATGCTTTTAGTAACACGTTTGCATTGAAATTATCAGAAATATCAAAAACATTTCGTGTTTTTATGCGTCCAAAAATGCTTTGTCAGAGCGAAGAAGAACACGCTGTTTGTCACAAATGTTTGTTTTTTTGCTCAAGATGAATGTAGGCCGTATTCCACTTCACAAATGGTGGAGAATGGCATAAAGAAAGAATTGGTATGCTCTAGGAACACGTTTGTGCATTGAAATTAACAGGAAATATCAACATTGCAGGTGTTTTATGCGTTCCAAAATTTGCTTTTCAGAGCGATAGAATCACTTTGTTGGACCAACAATGTTGGTTTTTTTTGCTAAAAACGAGACTAATGTTTACCACTTCCAAATGGGGTGATAATGGCATAAAGACTAATATTGGCATGCTTAGTAGACACGTTTGCCATTGAAATTAACAGAACATAGCTACATTTCTTGTCTTATATGTATCCAAAATGCTGTTTCAGAGCGATAAGAATGTCCGGTAGAATCATCTTTTTGACAAGCTGATTTTTTTTGGCTCAAAATGATTGTATCCACTTCCAAATGGGTGAGAGAATGCATTAAAAAAACAATTTGGATTGCTGTGAGCGACAGCGGTTTTGCAATGAGAATTACCAGAGATATACAACATTTCTTGTTTTTATGCGTCCAAAATGCATTTCAGAGCAGAAAGAGACACCTTTTCGACAAAAGAGTGGTTTTTTTTCCTCAAAATGAATGATTCCATTTCCAAATATGTGGAGTAGAGTGGCATGTATAACCATTGTGGGTGAAGATTAGTAACACACGTTTGCATTGAAAATGTAACAGAGAAATATCAACATTTCTTGTTTTTATGTGTGCAAAATGCTTTCAGAGCGAAAGAACACCTTTTTGACAAATGTTTGTTTTTTTGCTCAAAACGAATGTTTTCCACTACCAAATGGTGGATAATGGCATAAAAAACTATTTGGCATTCTTAGTAACACATTTGCATTGAAATTAACAGAAATATCAACATTTCGTGTTTTTATGTATCCAAAATGCTTTTCAGAGCGATAAAATCACTTTTTGAAAAACAATGTGGGTTTTTTTGGCTCAAAACGGAATGTATCCCCACTTCCAAAATGGTGGGATAAAAGGCATAAAAACTACTATGTGGCATGCTTAGGAACAGCATTTGCATTGAAATTTAACAGATAATACTAACAATTTCTGTGTCCTTTATGCATCAAAATGCTTTCAGAGCGTGATAGAATCAATTTTTTTTGGACCAAACAATGTTTTGTTTTTTTTGCTCAAAACGGATGTATTCACTTTCAAATGGTGGAGAATGGTCTGATAACCACTTCGGTGAGAGATTAGTATACACCGTATGGGTCCTGAAATTAACATATAAAATATCACATTTCTTTGTTTTTTGCGTCCAAAATGCGATTTCAGAGGCGATTGAGAATCACTTTTTTGAAAAAAACTGGGGTTTTTTTTTGTTTGTTTTGGTTAATAAAACGATGTATTGCCACTTTTGCAAATGCGTGGGAGACTGAAGCAATAGAAAACAATTTGCTATCTGTTAATACGTTTGCATTTGAAATAACAGAAATGACTAACTATTTCGTTGTTCTTTATTGCATCCAAAATGCTTTCAGAGCATAGGAAATCACTTTCTGACAACTGGGTTTTTTTTGCTCAAAACGATTGTATCCACTTCCAAATGGTGGAGAATGGC